>LNGL01000024.1:426637-450468 GCA_001510565.1 Knoxdaviesia proteae
AACCCCCCCCCCCCCTTTCATAAAAAAAAAAGAAAAAAAGATCAAACAAAAGCAAAGGAAAGAGTCATATCAAAACCAAAAATCAACAAAGGAAAGCTGTAACCTTGCAAAATCAATGGTATCGTGTTCTTTGCTCGTTCCGGAAGCACCTTTGGAGCCGAAGCCTGACCCGGCCCCACATTTGACGCCGCTCAGTCTCGGTCAACCCGGAGTATTCATTCGGTGAACTAGGAACACCTATTTTGGAAGACATGGTGCCCTAGACCGCATCTCTTGGTGAACTACTATCCCCATGGGTATCGCGACAGACACCGGCGGATTTCCCGGCTGCGGTGATCGAGTCCCGACGCCCGGAAGAGCAGCTAACACCCGTCACCCCCACCTTGAGACCGACTAACCGTCGGGGCACCATATCCAGTATACAGGATAAACTAATATACGGCCGAAGCTGTTTGAGCGTAGCCCTGGTCGGGGCGAGGGGCGATTAGGACCTCATAGCGGACACCACTACCACTGCGACCAGTACCCGGGCCGAAACTAGGTACAGCCGAGTTAGCAATACCAGTTCCTACAGCTTCGTAGGTACAAGGCTCAAATACCGGGAGATCTGCCGGGAGAAGAGGCACAGGCCCTGGGAAGGTGCTGTCACTGGCCCGGGTATAGTTGATAAAGCGCGGGATACCCGGATCGGAACTCGGCACAAGAGACCAGACAAGACGACGGCGAGGAAGGAAAACCTTAGCCGGGGGAGGCGTTGCCAGCCTTGGAGGGTAAGAGAGTGCGACCGGGTTGGCACGCATCCTGGCACAGGGGGTGGGGCAACTGATGCTATGCTCAAGTTCCTCGAGTCTCTGGCGCAGCGCGGCCGGCGAAGGAATCTGGAAGTTGCACGAAAAGCAGCTGCACCCCGGATTCCAGGGCATGTGGCCTGGGAACAGCGGAAACGGAGGAGAGGGCGGAGGGGTTCTCGGACCGTCTGTGTGTCCAGGATACGCGCTCATGCCCCAGTGTTGCTGCCAGTCCGGCCACTCCAATCCAGTCTCCAGCTCAGGTTCAGGGAAAAAGCGGATGACGAGAATAGCTAGATAAGCCGGAGAGAGGCGGTAGTGATCGCCGCCGACTGCCATCGGCATCCCAACGAAGCCATTGTTGGCACTCGGTCCCATGTGGTGCTTTAGTCCGGTGCCGGCGCCGTGTGCTGGCTGCACTGTCTGTCCCGAGAGCTGTGTCTGTGCTGGAGGCACCACGGCCGCCGGGGATGCGGCGCCGGCCTGAGTTTTCGGTCGGCGTCGCATTCTGGCTGGGCGAGCAGCACGGCCGGGTGCGCTCTTGGAGGTTCCGGACTGTTGGGCAGCAGGCCTACCCGGACGCGGAGAGCTCTTGCGAGTGGTCCATTTCAGCCGGCGACCACGAGCAGGAGAGCCGGCCTTCGGCTTCTGAGTGGCCGGCTTCTGACTGGCCCGTTCAATCACGGCCGCAGGGCCGGCATGTGCCTGGGGTGCTTGGGCTGGCTCTGCCGGAACCACGGCAGGGGCATCGCGCAGTAGGAGCTCAAAGTTGTTCTCTTCAGCAACAGGCATCAGAGGGGGGAAGTACGCATCGAGCTCAGTGACGGCCTCTGCTTGCTCCATCACAAGGGCAGCTTGCATCAGGAGCTCAAAGCCGTCGTGCTCAATCCTAGAGACTAGAGGGGAGGAGTAGGCATATGGCGCATGAACCGGCTCAGCTATGGCCACAGGAAGGGCATGAGGCACCGCGTTGACGGCAATGGGCTGTTCAGTTTCAGCCATCGGGACGTAGACGTCCTCCAGAGGCACGTTGAGCAGCTCAGAGAGAACAGCTGTCACTGTGTCCGGCAGAAGATAGTCGGGAGTGTTCTCCTCAGTGCCAATCATTGAAAGGGGGACATATGTCTGGGGCACAGTGGTGGATTTTGTTGGAGTGACGGAGGAGAAGTTGTGCATGGGGAACTCTGGAGCGGCGTAGTGGAATGGGTTCGCCTCTGCGCCAGTGGAGCTGTCTGCAACAGAATCACCGCCAGGATGCCCAATTGCGGTCATTAGAGGGTAGGAAAAGCCCCATCCATATCCGCTCCAAGCATTTGTGACGCTGTAGTCGGTGTCATCAGCAAGCAGTCTCTGAATCTCAAAGTCGGGATCCAGAGGCGAGTCGCCGCTTCGGGGGTCCCCTAGGTTGATGAATCCGTCCATATTTGCAAATCCTTTCTTTTTCTTTGTATAGAAGAAGAACTGAAAAGCAATTGCAAGCTATTTAGCAGTTTAGACAGGAGTGGACTGGAATGAAATGCGGTTGAGGGGTAGTCGGGCCTCAGGCCTCTCGCTTCTTCTTCAAGATTCAGGAGTGGTTGTTGGTCTCTGCACTGTTGAAGAACTGGAAAAAAAATTGCGACTTGCTGTTAGTGATCTATCCTAAACGTCAAATTTATGTTTAAAAGCACGATAAGGGGCCTGGAATGGGCAGGTGGAGGGGGGTGGGTGAGCATACCTGAATCGTGGCCCTCTTGAGGAGAGAGGTGGGAGGAAACGAAATGTTTTTGGTATATTTGGCTAATATAAAAAAGGGTTGTGTAGCTTATAAGACAAGATGTGAGTGACTTTGAGGGCAAATGGAAAGCAAAGGACGTCCAGGTGAGATGCCCAGCTAGAGTAGGAGTCAGATACAAGGTGAATTGACGAGAAAGAGAGAAGAAATAGAAGAAAAGAGAGGGAAGTGGGAAAGAGGAGAGTCCTGGTCGAGTATATATGTGCACCACAGGGTGACACACCTGCATACAATGGTCTGCTCACCCAACATCAATGCTTTACCACTAACCTCTGTTCAGAAGAAGGTATTGCAGGACAGCAGACTCAGGCCCACATGGTTTGATTCTGTTCTCTAAAGCAGCAAGAATTGGGAAGTATTCAAAGGCATACGAAGCACAGTTATCGGCTTGAAGGTGAGGCAGACGTCCGCCAGTGCAAAACTGTTGATCCCACCCTAGCCTCTTTGGGACACCCATATCCGACATTCTTCTGCAACACGGCCTCTCGCATGTAAAATGCTCTGCTTGCTGCCCTCGGAGGCCAGGACTCCAAGACACTAGTCATTCTTACTTGCCGTAAGACTACGCAGCATTTGCCAGACTCCAAGCTGGACTCCAAGCGTGTTTGTTTGTGCATTCGAGTGCAGATATCCAGGTCCTCTCTTGAGACAAGAGCGGGAGTAGAGTCTCTACAGCAAACGGACGCATGGAAAAATGACAGGAAATTCCACCCAGAAAGCTGTACACTCATGAAAAGAAGCGGGTTTCTTATGATTCACGTCAAGCCTGTTTGCTGTGTTGTTGGTGAACATGTGAATCATGTCTTTATGTTCTTCGGGTTTTTTTTAGGAGCCCCGGCCGGAGGCCAAGCATTAACAACACGGACACAGCAACGTGTGGGCTGAAAACTAAAGAAAAAAAAGAAGAAGAAAAAAGAGCGGGCGTTCACTGCAGGGAGAAGCCCAAAATCTTCTGGCTCCAGACATTTGTTGGTCGCTATCCCATTTGTCTTCTCAGCCAAAGCAAATCCTTTCGTCATAGAGAGAGATAATAGCTCAGACCGTGCCTCCCGTCTGACCGAGCCTTCTGACGCAGTGTCTTGGCCTCTCTCTCTCCCCCCCTCCTCCGCTCGGTGGAAGTTTGGCGCGGGGAGATTATTGGAACTGCTGTCAGGCTGGGACGGCCGGTAGCATGAAAGTTGCAAGTTGCCGAAACATCCCAGCTGGTGACTGACGCAGGATGGAGAGGCCAGACGCAGAAAACCCCACTCAGATACTACTAGCAGGAACAAGCGCAAAGTACCAAAGAAGAAACGGTAGAAAATAAAATCCGGTGTTTAGAGGGACACATTTATCTTCTTCGAAGGTGATGTTGTGATTAAGTTCGAAAAGATCGGCAAGTGAGGTTTGTGAGAAGGAAGGAACGGCGGAAAACTCACGGCCGGGCTTTTTCTAGTGAAGTTCTAGAAACCGGCAGTAGCCGTTGATCGCTTTTTTCTAAGGAAGGCACCATCCTAATTTAACCTCACTCTATATGCGCTAAATCAGGGGTGGAATTTTGTTTCTTTTCACTCCTCCCATTTTCCTCCTCTGTCTGTTCATTCAGAAAAAGTACTATCTGATATTAGATGCTTGGTTTGGTTATAACATGGGGAGAATGATAGTAGAAAGCTAGAAGCAGAACTTACCTAGTAAGTATCTTTCTGCTTCTTTACATGTAACTACCTCCGATATGCTAGCAGTATATACCCCATCTGACTTCTGTAATACTTTTTGTTCTTCTCTTAATCTCGATGTTAGTGATTAGTATTCACTTTTTCTCCTTGCGGTTGCTGAGGTTAGTGAGGGTGATCACTGTTATTCCGCATATGGGCCAGCTGTTTCTTATATCACGGCCTGTCCTATAAGAGCACGGGGAGATTGGACCATGGTAATAAGCTCAATATGAAGAGACAAGAACATAATCAACTTACCTTGCGAAGAATATATAGCCCTATTATACCTTGGTCAACAGGGTATACTAGTAGTCACGCTGCACAGACCCCGAATGCTGACTCTTTAGATTCTATCGTATCTCCTACAATTGAGCGGACAATGAAAACCTTCACTTTCCAGTCACTGTATAGTTACCTCTGATCATTATAGATCTCAGCTATTAAGTAGCTATGAGGTTGAAAATGGAGACCTATGAATCACATGGAGTGAACCGTGATTTATTAATACTCTCTCTATATAGTGAGCAAAACCAGCAAACCTCACATAGTCTGGAGATAAATGCACAAATCCACTTTTCGGACCTTCGCTCCTCCATCTCCATCCAACTCTCAAGCCCACACCCATCTCGCACAGACACGCGCACACTCTCTAGCTTACGGTAGATCAAAAGAGATGAGATGATAGTGACAGTTAATTAAGATCTTGCCACTGCCCACCGCACTGCAACCGTGCTCCACCCACGCTGACCAGGGTCGGCTGGCTGTTTTTTTCGCTGCCGGACGAGGGCCGTCTTGTGTGGCTCGGCCAGGACTGGCAGCACTGGCAGGACGATATCTGACCGAGTTTCCCCACGAGCTTACGTAGCCGTATACCACCATATAGCAGGCAAAGTGAGGGGGTTGTTGCTTTCGCTTCCCCCAATGGCAAGTTGAGAAGAAGAGAAAAGAGGAGAGCGAAAGGTGACACGTCTGGAAAGTATCTGTCATGGCAGTGTCTGCTCGATCGGTCGAATGCAACCTCTGCACTTTGCCTAGTTGAATCAGCATAGGTAACCCGGTCACCTCGCATACGACGTCTGCACTTGATTTCCCGGCTCTAGTAGTTCACATTCTGCTCATTATCTGACTCGCAAGGCTTCTTAGATTAATTAAAAAAAATGAGAAGAAGAAAGAAAGAAAGCTATCACTCCAGAGAAACACGCAGATGGCCTCGCGGGTTCTGGTTGCATGGGAAAGCATGTGATGATAGATTGATTTTACTTTACCCTCGTTTCTCCCTTCGATTTCTTTTTCTTGCAACAGCTCCTCTGCCAGCCATCCGGCTTTCGCTGGAACCAGGAACCTTTTTTTTTCTTGTTCCTTCTTGTACCTGGAGCTAAAATGGTTTCCGTCGCTAGACACCCCTGGGTGCCATTTTTAGGACGAGGTGCAGTCGATCATGCAGGCGGAGTGTTGGAAGACGAGCGCGGGATGCCGACTCCTCAACGCACATATCCACTTCAGAAGATTCGACCTCCGTCTCGACGCTTGAAGGGGCGTGGGGTGTGATAAAAGCTCGATGATGATCGTCCAGCTCCGGGCTTTTTAAGGTTAGGCGAGATTTGAAGCACTGAACGACACACTTCGAAAAAAGCCGCCAGCACAGGAATGGAAAACTCACTCGGGCTGTTATAGCCACCCTTGTCTGTACTATCATGACAAACCAAGATACCAGACTCAACAAGACATGCCCTTTGGCGTGTACAAGTCTGGAATGGGCGTATTTCTCAATGTGATAGAAGGTTCCGTGAAACCAACACCTGCCTGTCCTGGGAACGGCAACTCGCAACGGTTGGTGGCACAAGTTGGACTATGTTGAGCCTAGTTTAGTATTTGATGTGGTTCTGTGTCCTCGTACTGAGCACACTCAGGTACAGTAGAGAGAGTATGTATTTACTGTACACACAAAAAAATCCGAAGCCAATTTCCAGTTCGCGAAATATACTTTAACAATTTACTTAGTTGGCCATCTAGCTGTTTGCAGTTTTAGTCTGTATTTCTACACACGCGTAGACAAAAAAGATTTCCGCGTAAAGAAAATTGTCTGTGTTTCCACACACTCGCAGAATTTCGATGTATAGCCCGAATACAGATAGGTCTACGTCCGTGTAAGAGATGCAAGTACGGTAGTATGCGTGCAAAGACAGAACACTCGCTCTCACAGGATTCCACGGCATATTACTGTGTACTGGAAGATGCACGTTACAGCAAAGAACATCCCAATGTTGGTTGGTTGAGAGATCAATCTCCGGACCAGGATATTTCGGTCCAGTCCAGGTCAACGTCGTATTAATGCGTCCAAGCTCCACCCTATAAAGCTCACAGTGTTATTTTTCATATAGCCGTCGGCGAGTTGAACATCAAGTAAAAAGTTTTGAAAGCTTCTCTCGCAGTTTTTTTTTTTTTTTTTCTCACCAGGGAAACAGTCAAGGATGTTCCTGTCAACATGTCAATGAAGAAATTAGTTGGCCTCCTCAATAGGGGTCCTGTACGTGTCGACAAGCTGCAGCTGAGGTAAGATTCACACAGATAACTTACACTCAGCGTATTCATGATACACGCAGTATTGGAGCTGCTCATAAACAGAGTCTGCTCATGACGGCCCCTGTTAGACGTACGGCCGCTCATCGGTGATCCAAGGTCTTTTGTGTGTCCGGCGTACTCAGATCAAGTTCCGACGAGGGTGCAGATTCAAAGCCAACAGAATCCTAAGCTGTGTGAACTCGTCACAGGTGTGCTCAGTCTTTTTTTTTTTTTAAAAAAAAAACCAATTTCCGATTCTGGTTGCAGACGAACACGGGTAGGGATTGTGGGAGTCATGTCAGGAAGGCCCCGGGGGGAGGGTCATGGATCTGGCCGTCACATATTCAGTGTATGCAATGCACACATACTGTATGGGGATCGTCAGGACTGAGGGACATATATTGCATGTGTCTGAGAAGTAGATGTGTGCAAATGGAGGCGAAAGAAGCCGAAGCCGGAAAGGTCCAATATATTTGGTGCTTCAATTTGTTGGAAATTCAACTCTCCTTTTTTTCTCATCACAATACGGAGAGAGCTCTGGAAATGGAGGAGGCGTTATCCTGTGATAGGAAACAAAAGACGAAGAGCAAAAGAAAGAAAGAAAGAAAAAAATGCCCAGCCGGGACCCCGGACGCACGCCCACACCAACCACAGGAAGGGAACCCTGTCTGGTTCTTTTTTTGCTCTTGGGGGTTTTCATTCTTTTCTTTTGCTGGGGGTTCGATATCCGGCAGGAAGATAGTGCGTACAGTAGATAGACGAGTTGAGGAAATAACTCTCGACGTTAGTGATAGCAGAAGCAGTGTGATAGGGGGAGAGAGAGACGAGAGAGCGAGAAAGCGAAGAGTAAGGGGGAAACAACCCCCCCCCCCTCTCAGAAAAAAA
This sequence comes from Knoxdaviesia proteae, assembly GCA_001510565.1. Lineage (NCBI taxonomy): Eukaryota > Fungi > Ascomycota > Sordariomycetes > Microascales > Gondwanamycetaceae > Knoxdaviesia > Knoxdaviesia proteae. The sequence goes on from LNGL01000024.1 coordinate 434,341, forward strand.
ACTACCCACAAAGAAAAGCAGAAAAAAAGTGCATGAAAAGGAGAAATGTGAAAAGTCACTGTGATGTGTTGGTTTTGCGGCACTAAGGGTTTGGGGGCGTGTGTGCTTTGACCTGGTTGTTGGTTCTTCTCTGGTGAACATGCTTGCTATATCTCCGTCGTGGAGTCTTTTCCTTTTCTTTTCTTTTTTTATATTCAATTTCTAATATTTGATTCCAGGGTGTCTCGTGTTTCCTTCCAGGTCCTTCACATCTCTATTTTATCTTACAATTCCTCGCTTTTCTTCTCTAATCAGATCTCTATATGTATACATATACGTCGGTCCTCGCCATCCGGTTCTTTGCTCGTCTTGTTTGCACTTCTCCGTTCCTCGAGATGTACTTCAGTCCACGGTCGCTCCTTTCTCGGGACTTGGGTATATCGGATTTTGATCATCAGTCAGTCCTTCACGGGTCTTTGATGTTCCTCTCTTTTCCTTTTTTTTTTGAATCCCCGAATCCAAGTTACACACATCTTCGTGGCACCGAATGTCGGCTCCTATCTTGAATGCTTCATCTCCGTCACACGTCCAGTTTCCGGTCTCCTTCTCCTCAGTACTAGAACCTCTCACCTCCTCGTGCATATCCGGAATCGCTCTTCTCCCCTACAGTCATAAGATCCAAACTCTCAGTTTCTACAACGTCGGTGGCTGGTCCATCGATTAGTCGCATCAACAGTAGTAGTGTGCATGGTGTGGCTGTTGGTGTGATCATCTAGACCTCATGATACAGTTTCCGAGTGCTTTCTCCTGGCATATGGCTCTCCTCTTGGCCGTCGGTTAATGTCTTTCACTTCCTTTGTGCCATACCGGCTCTTGATGTCTATCATCTACACTCTCCTCCAACACTACCCGTCACATCCCCTCCTGTGTGGACTCAGGCGTCGTCTCTTAGCTACACTATTAACGTTCTCTTGACATGATGTCCTCATAACCGGCTCCATTTCAGCCCTCTCTACCATACATTCATCCCATCTTCTTCCCTTCTGTGTCTTCTTCTTGCCCCTCCAACTCTGCCTTACTCACTTCATGCTGTATCACGTTCCATTCCAAAGAGCACAACACTGAGATTGGTTGGCCGGCTTCACCCCGCCACTGACACCCACCATGTGCTGTATTCACCGCTGCTTGTGTTCTTCCCTCCTCGCCCCGTCTTGTTATAGGCCTCTTTAGCCAATCGAGACCGCTATCCCTCGTATCCTCTCCGAGTCCGCTCACGATATCTCCCGCTCTACTACTCACTCGGCCATACCTTTCAGGCATCCTAAGCTGTTCTTTGTGCTTTCAGACCCGCCTGTCTATTGCCCCTCCGCCACTGCTCGCATTTTTGCTGTTCTTTGCCTCTTCAATACCCGCACAAGCCAGTTGTTGGCTCGATCCCCCGACATTATCCTCCGATCAGATTCCCCGACCTTCTTTTATTACTGGCCAACCACTAAGACGAGAATAAGGCAGTGTTAGCTATATCGTTCCGAGTGTCTAAGACAGTCCTGCATCTGCATTTCGAGTATATGCAGACACTAATAGCATATAACGGCCGTGTGTCCCGCGCCTACAACGGCCGTCCTCCATTATCGTCTATGCTTCTCCATAAATATCCCCCTTTTTTTTTCAGAGAGCACTACAGACTCGCATCGTGCATGCAGAAAGATCCACAGTCCACTCTGAACGTCCAAATTTTCTTGCTATAAAAATATATCTAGTAACTAGCCTATCTCTCCGAAGCCCTCTCTATATATCCCGGCCCCTTATTTACCTGCATCCCCAACGTTGTCTCTCTTCTTATGCTTATCACCACCCATCACACCAACCAGCCGCAGGCGACTTCGACTTCTTCATGACCGGGATACCCCTTCACCAGTTTTATTTCGGTAAAGCGACGACATTATGTCCAGGTCTACCCTGGAGAGGGGCACAGTAACCTGTCATCTTCTTCCCACTCCAGCCATCTGTATATGTTGCCTGTATCCCATTCTTTCAGGCGAGCATGTTGTTTCCAGTAAGTCAGAGAACTAGATATATAGAAAAACGTCGGGAGAGCACGATGATGTTGGACCACGCCTCTAGCCTATGAAGAAGCTTCAGTTAGGTCTCTTAATAGGTTGAAAAGACTGTCTAGGGTTGATACTTGGGCACTAGCAGACGATTAGTTCCAGCAAGATCTTGGAGAAAAACAGCCATCCGGATCACTGTCGCAGAGACTCTGTCTGATACAATCCTCTCCTGACTCCGGCAGCTCTTCTTTCTAACCGCCAAACCCCTATCCAGTCCTCGGTAACCAAATAGCTGGTGAAATCTACGCCTACACATCGGTATTCACCGTCCCGAGATCTCCATTTCCCGACCGAGGCCACCGAACTTCACCACAGCGGCCCACCATCCACCATACTCACCGAGCGCGCGCTATCCGCTATGTCCCATGCCGTACCGCATCACCATCATGCGCATCGCGAATAGATCCAGTTGACTGTGTGCCGTTCCACCTTGGATGTCTGCGGGCATTACGGCGGGCTGGTGCCGGAGCAGTGCCGGATGCAGGGACTGAGACCTCTCGGACGTCGCCCTCCTCGACTCCCGCCCGGTTGTGTAGTGTCCATGATCTTTTTGTCATGGCTGCCTGGACGCAGCCTATACCTCGATCTCCGTACTACACCACTCTTAGCCCCGGGCTGGAAGTACTCCGTGAGATGCAACTTCTGTTATTGCAAGCGACTGTTGAGCCCGTGCCGCCTCCACGGCCCCGCCGACGGAGTTCGGCAACAGTCACACAGCGCGAGCGCCGTCCGCCAGTACCCACCGATCTCTCCATTCTTCTCAGTCATGTCGTCACGCTGCCGGATGTAGTATCTCGAATGGTACTAGGCATGACGCCACGGTTCGGAGGCTGGAGATATGCCGCTGCCGTCAGCCGGGCCAGACGGTTCACCGACTTACTTGGCACCATCCCACCGTCCATCGTCTCTCTAGCTGAGATTGCTTCGTGGACCCGGTCCACAGGCCTCACCCGTCGGCCAGTGGGTGGCCTGGCTTCATCGTCTTTCTACCGAATGACTTTGGATCGGATGGGCGTGTTATCCGTCGAGACTCTGGAGCACAGTCCAGAACATGGGCCTGCGATCCAGAAACCCACGCGGTATTCGCGCTGGTATATTGTTGAGAGGATTGAGGATGCAGAAGCCGTGATTTTTGAAATACGGGTAAGACTTTTCCTCGCTAGTCCATGCACTGTCTGGTTATTGACTTAGTTCTTCGAGTTAAAACATAGGGTTCACTCCTTCGGCCACTTGACTTTCCAACTACTCGACCCCCAACGTTGTGGGACACTCCAAGCCCACCGATAGACCGACCCCTTTCATGGATCAACGACGAAGTGCCCTCTCGGGTATGCTCCATGTCTCTGCGGGACCTGACAGGCATATCCGTAGTGATCCACCAAGGAACCATTCGCTCGATCCACATGTGCCCTAAGAGCACTGGCCTCCCGCTTCACCAGCTCCTTGGTCTAAGTACTCGGAGCGGCAACAATGACGACGACGACTTAGCTCCTCACTGTTTGTTCCAGCCGCTAGTTCCGGGAGAAAAGGTTACCGGCGTGTTTTTCCGGTTTGATCCCGGCGGTGAGGATGCCGTCCCGAGCCGGACTTTTCGCCGGGGGTGCGCGTTAGTGGTAAGAGATACTCGAACCTTCATTCATTCATGGTGAAATGGGACTCCTATATACTAACTTTCCTGCCCAGTTCGGTACAAACCACGGCAAGGGCTTCTGGGCTGGTGTGTACACCGGTACCGGCACGGTGATGTCGAATTTCATCCCGCTATCCGACCCGGAACCGTCTACACTGTACTACAGTGACGCGGACGTGGGTGGATCTGTGTGGAACTTTACCACTGACACCAGGGGCAGTCTCCGCTCGCCGACGCTGCCAATGGTCAGCCGGGCCAGCATCTCCCCACCAAGACCCGCTTCCAGCCGGTTATCCTCATCTCCCACTTCTCTCAACGAGTCCCATCTGAGGGCATTCGTCAGCGTGGCGCCACTGGAAAATGTGGCGTGGCTCAGGTTGTTCCTACAACGCGTATCACCTGGGCCCGGAGCCCCCGTGGTGGAGTGGCCAGAACGCTGTATCGGCATGCTTCTGCATTACGCGCATGGGTCTGAGATCGGCTTGGGCCAGAATGAGGCGGCGGCAGATCGTGTTCAGGAGGTCCAGGCGCCGCTGAGCCTGTTCTACTGCGAGCTGGGTACAGCGGCGGGTGGGCGACGGCGGCAGCGAAATGGCGGGACTGCAGTTGTGGTGCAAAGCCAGGACGATGAGCTACAGATAATACGCCCAGGTCTCGCACAATCGCCGGGTTCATTGCTGTCGGAGCCGTCCAGTCCGTCTGATCCGCCATCGCCGTCCCCCGCGTCCACGCTGATGAGTCTGTCAGCTACCCAGTCATCTGGATTCGGCGGCCGGCGCCCACTTGTGCTTGATGGATCGTGGCAGCGGCTGCCAATGCGCGATCTGATAAACTGGTGGCAGTGGGAAGACGGGGCGGTTGTGATTGAAGGGGCGCAAGCCCAAACCCCGTTCTGGGCGTCGCCGCCACAGCCGTATCCGTACGATGAGGGGACGTTTCCGTTGGTGGAGATGCGGGTGGCTGAAGATGAGTGAATGTCGGTGGAAAATGTTCCAGACTAAATTCTGGTTTTTTCTCGTCTGTGTTTGAAGACCCTCATTTCTGCATTTACATTGCAAAGCATATAGACATCTGTGCGCAAAATGCCCGTCGCTTCGTTCTTCCATAGACACTGTTTGTTCGGCGTTGGAGGCAATGTCATTTCATAGATTGAACTATTTCTGCAAAGTCGCCTTATGAATTTTAGCGTGCAATCAAGCCGGCTTTAGCAATGTTTGCGTAGTGCTGCCGTGTGCGGGCCGAGCCGGGCTGTGGGGCCGTCTGCCGGAGCCGGAGCCGGATTACGGCCCGGAGGCGATACGACGGGTCCTGCCGCGCCGGGTTCTATCTGTTTGCTCATGTAGTGTAGCACTGGATTTCCGGGCTCTTCTCTTGATAAAACAAATCCGGGGAACGGCGTAGTACCCGGTACGATGCATCAACTCTCTCTCTCCCAAACGAGCTGGACCGTCTTAGGGTTAGGGCACCGAAGCTGTACTCACCTAACCCACGACCTCGACGATGGGATTAATGGTTTCGCGCTTTCGTTTTGCCCGGTAATCTCGGTCTCCGGCGTTATTCCCGAGTGTCAGAGTCGGAACCACCACAAAGCTGGGCCTTTTTTCCCTTCATATGATTTGGACTTGGCCAGCGTGTTAGCAATGTCTTCAAACTCATTTTATACGCAATGATGGACTTGGACTGCATCCTTCTCGTGGTTTCTCTCAACGATTTTTTCGGGTGCCAGGACTTTGAACGTGTGCCTACTATCACAAGACTGATAAAACACAATGTGCAGCGATGACTTTCTACATTGATCGGCCTCCCGAGAGTCTATCTCGCGTTGTCCCCCATTCTAAGCTAACCGCGCAGCGCACATGGCGCGAAAATACAACAGCAGAACGAAAACCACAGAGCTCAGAAAACAAAAAAACAAAAAAACAAAAAACAAAAAACAAAAACAAAAAAAAGAAGAAGAGCCGAAAAAAAAGGAAACCCAGAACGAAATTCGCCCCCTTACGCTCTCTTATTTTCTGTCCGAGCTGAAGAACGGGTGAGCCGGAGGTGCAACAGGCAAGGCCGAGTGACAGCCCTCTTCACCACAGCTCCCGGCGACGAGGATGCCGTATCGGTAATTGATAACGCAGGACGGGAACGCGGTGCATAGGAAGTTGTATTCCCGGATAGCGCGGTGGCCGCAGCCGTAGGCGTCGATGTAGACTTCACACATATCTGTAGTGATGGGTCGTCCTGCGTTGAAGGCGAATGTGGACTTGAAGTTGGAGGAGGGGGGTATCTTGAGGCTGGTCGTCAATAGCTGTGATCAGAACAAAGAAATGGATATATCCGATGGACCGCGATAATGGACAGCAATCTTTTGGGAATACTGCGCGAGCAAAAAGGGTTGTGAATAAGATGGAACTCAAATATAAAGTTGTGTAATGGGGAGAAAAGGCAAAATCGTCTCGAGAATCGCCGGTCCAAGATGAGTTTATATACTCTCCCAAGAGCCCCAAAACACGCCAGATGATATCATGGCCTGTTCACGAGGGCCGTCTTTAGGCAGACGTCCTCTTTCTAGGCCATATTGGCCATGTTGTTGGAATGTCGGAGCCCTCCTGGGCCCCCTGACCGGGTCATCGGCCGGGTCATGGGCCCGGTCAGGAGAGGCTATGGCCAGAGGCCAACTACAGCAACCAACAGTCTGGACGAACTATTTTTATCGAAGAAAGTAGTTTCCGGGGCGTGACATCTGGACAAACTGGCAACTTAATCTCAAATACATTTTCTTCCCCTTGAGGCCTTAGACAAAAGCTTTAAGACAAGCTTTCTCGCCCATTGAAAAGAGAACAGTGGCCTTCACATCCCCTTCTCTTCCTCAACGAAGAGAGAGCCGATTAATCTGTTCCGCAGGTTGGTCGGAATCGGGGCTGCGGACTGTGTCCAGAGAGCCGCCGTTTTCATCCACCAAGTTGAGGGACCCGTCGTCGCAGACATCGAGCAGGGTGTACTTTCGGCGAGTGACGTGGGGAACATCCACTTCAGCGCTTAGCGCGACGGTCGCGGTGTGTTCTCGGTCGGTGAAGATGTGGATGCCGGCAATGTCGGCGTTGGATCCAACGCGGGATGTGCTGGTGATTTTGCACGGGCGGTTGTTGATGACCACGTCGCCGTTCTTGCGCAGGTCCACGCCCGGGGTAGTGCACGTCAGAGAGTCTTCCTGCTCCAGCATTTTGAAGGACTGTCGTTAGTGAGTTGGATTGAAGAAAGGTGGAGGGAGGCGTCTTAGGTGATTTGGTTCAAGAGTTGCGTAGAGAGAGAAATACATTCACGACAAGAACGCATGGAGGGGATCAACTTATATATATAGGAGGTTGAACTGAACCATGGAAGCGAACAAAGAGCGGACATCCGGCGGAAGAAAACAGAGAGGGGAGACCGAAGCGAGGCCGGATATGCGGAGGAAGAAGAGGAAGGCCCATGTAACACTGGTCAGTGCAAGGAAAAAGATTAAGATTAAAATAAAAATAAAAAACAAAAAATAAAAGATAAAATAAAAAAACCCACGGCGACCCCAGATGCCATCATCGCGGTGATTCGAAGGAGCGGTTGTTAGAAATCTTGAAATCAACATGCTTCGAGTCAAACTCACTAGTCTCTTGGGGTTCGAAATACACACACATAAACACGACATATAAGGGTTACACACGTGCCCGGGAGTCCAGTCCAGTCCGGGAAGGAGCGACTGTGAAGGTTGGAAAAGGAAGGAGCGACTGGTGACGTGGTTTTCAAAGAGGAGGAAAGAGCAATCAGAGGAGTACAATCCAAGTTTGACGAGGACATCAACGCGATCCTTATAATTCCCCCCAAAACACACGATCAGCTCGATGATAGAAGCACGACTGCTACAGCCCTTGAAGGACAAGATCTGTCGACGTGGAGAAATGTCTCGCTCGCGCCTGTGGGACAGCAGCCGGATGAGACACCGCTGCCCTTCATCTCTGTCTCCACCATTATACCTACTTGCAGAAAGTCCATCCAACCTCCAGCCACATACAAAGCCAGTCGTCTTTCGCACCCGGTATAGCCTCTCGACAGGCGGTGAGAGTCAACTCCTCCGTTTTCTCCCAGATGCTTGGCTTCGAGGACAGCCTTTTCGCCCACAGATTCCAGCACAGTACCCTCCCACAAGCCGATCCTGAGACAGCAGACGCAGGACCAGTTGACCGACGTCATTGTCCGGCAGGCGGACCTCAAGCTTTGGGGCACGGTCCTCTTCCCGCTCAGCCAAGCCGATCTAGTCATTCTTGCCAGTATCGATAGCAAAGAACTCGCGGCGACAGATATCCGGGATCTCCACGTCCTCCGATCGTGAAAGATGGGCTCCTCCCGCCACCACGCCTCCACATATACACCGCTAGGTGTCTCTCATGCCCTTGATAGCCCCGCGACAAGCGGTGACACCAGATGGCCAGAGCCACAGCGTTGAGGAACCGTGAAACACAAAATCTCCATCATCCAAGACCCCAGGAGACTAGCAAGGTGTAAACAGACGTCGGTAACCCTAGATAACCCTACGCCCCGAGCCGGTTATCGGTCGGACGTTCCGTTCCACTTCTTCCGCAACGAAAGCCACCGGAAGAAAAACGCGGAAGGAGAGTGGCGTTTCCGATATCACGTGGCGGCCGGTCGCAGGCGGATCAAGAAGGTGCAACCAAGGAAAGCAAGACGAGAAAAGATCGGAAATTTCGATCTGATAAGATAAAGATTTTGCGTGGGGGGGAACCGGATCCACATCATGTGGCATCTAATCATGTGTTGATTCTTCTATATATCTAACTAGCGGTGAGCAGCTTGGGCGGAGTCCTAGATAAACACCGCATGCTCATCACCTAACTCGAGCACGTTATATCACGTGACCGTGCTCCCGTAAGAGTGCTATATACTGCCGCATACCCCTATCTACGTACGGTAACGAAGTAGATAACTAAGAAGATAGTACCGAAGTACTAGGGATAAGTAAATAAATAGGTAAGTAAACGCTTAATAGGAAGTAAAGATATACTACGGATATACCGGCGGCTAGGAAGCCTACTAAATAGAGAAATAAAGAATATAACTAGATTAAAAGTATCCGACCCGTACTTATTAGAGTACGAATAACTATTTAGAATAAAGAAAGAAAAAGAAAAAATATAATTATACGGTCCCTAGATAGTTTACCTACCCGGGAGGGAGTACGAATACTAGCTAAAATAATACTAAGAGAGCGTGGGCTAGGCTACGGAAGTATACTAACGAGCGTACGTACCGCCGGAGCTATTAATAAAGGAAAAGAAAAGAGAGAGGGGGGGGGGAGAAAAGTATATAAATACGGTCTCCTACCTACTACCTTTAAGTTCTATTTCCTCCTCTATTCCTATTAGCTAACGAGATATCTATTACGAAAAAAACTCTTATAAGATAATAGAATACTAGACGAAAGCCCTCCTGAGAATACGATATACCTAAATATAAGCTACCCGCTACGGAGATAGCGTTAAAAGGCTTTAACGCTACTAAGGAGTTTATACCTTATAAGCGCTACCTCGAGTCCGCCGCTTCTTATAAGAGTAACGGCGCCTACTTTATAAGGCCCGCTAAAGTAAGAGCTTTATAGTACTATCGTTATAGCGCTAGCGGGAAGTACGAGCCCTAGTAAGTTCGAAGCTTAGCGCGAAGGCGAGACCGGAATAGAGAGGTATTAACCGCGAATAAGTAGCCCGTTATATATCGTACCGCTTATACGCCCGTTCCTTAAGACGTTATAATATAACGGGGCTACGCGCGGAGAGGTAATCTTATTAGGCTACGTAGTAAAAGAGATACTCGCTATTAATAAATACGAATTCGACTACTCGCGTAAGGCTAAGCTATAGCGCCGGGATCTACGGAAGGATAGTATTAAGGTACTACGAGCTCTCGAAGATACGGAGACTCCGGTTATATCTAGTAAACCCTACCGCTACTCTATAAAGCGACGGTTCGCTAAAATTTTAGATTATCTTAAGTTCTAAGCGTACGAAGAAAGGGAAAGAGGAACGCCGAAGCGGATAGAAGAAAGAAGAGGAAAACTTAGTAAAGTTAGTATTAAGCTTTACGGACCCGTTCGTATATAAACTATAAATTTAGGAGAATATAGAAATATTCGAACTTTTATTAATTTAAAGCCTTAGTAAGCTTATCTATAAGTATCTTTAATATAAAAACGTATTTTACGAGACCTTTACCTTTACCGAATTACTCCTTTATTTATATATTATAGATATTAACGTAACGTAGATAAGTATTTATTTAAGAAGAGGTATCTATAACTAAGCGTATAGTCTATATATTATCGTAACTTACCGTTAGAGGCGTAGTTAAGTAAACGCCGATAGAGTTTATTAAGCGGCGGAGAGTAATACCCTTACGTATTATTAAGCTTAGAGCTAAAAGCTCTACTTCCGTCGTTAACGTAATAATTATTTACTATTTAGCGGCCTTCTATATAACGGGACTACTAAGTATAGTTACTAGAAAGCTATTTAATAAACGTCTTATATCTAGGACGTCTACGAATAAAGTATTACTATATATAAATATAGAAAGATTTATCTTACTATAGAGCTACTTAACTAGGATATCGATAGTAAGTACTCTACCCCCTATAAGGTTAGAAGCGGAATAGTAGATCGCGAGGAAACGCTTATTATAAAGATATTAAATAACTTAGTTAGTAGTAGCTATATAGTCGGGGCCTAGGTTTTAAGTAAATTAAGTAAAATTAGAAGCCGCGAACGCGATATCTAAACGTAATATAATAGCTATATATAGGATCGACTTTACTTTCTCGAGGAAGAACTTTATATAGGCTAGCGAAGACTCGCTAGAGAACGGTAGGTAGGATATAGGATATAGATAGGAATCCTAACTAGTATTAAAACTAAAGCGCTATCTAATCTTCTCGATATAGGCGTTATAAGATAGCTATAGGCGCTGGGTCGCTTTATTACGGATAATACGAAGGCCTAAGAAAAATATAGCGGATTTTTCTCTACGTATATTAAAACGTAAAGAGAGCTATTCGAGTATAGCTTCGTATTCGTCTCGTAAGTTAGGCGTATAGCTAACGAGGATATCGTCTACGTAAACGAGAAAGTAGATAGTCCTACGCGAGTTTATTTACTAGTAGGGGTCTTACGTAGAGCGTATAAGCCCTAACGCCTTAAACTCCTCTAATAGAATATTAAACTAAAGAATTAGGGATTCGCTTAAACCGTATAAAGCTCTCTTAAGAAGAGCTATATAACTAGGGTAACGCTTACGAAGAGGTTTAGGTAGTTAAATATAAATCTCTAAATTAGTATCTTCTAAAGAGGCGTTTAGAAAGGTATTAGAGATATTAAACTATATAAGCTTAAGGTCGAAAAGAGTAGCGAACGTAAGGAATAAGCGTAGTAAACGCGACGCGAGTATCGTAGTATACGTATTTAACGCGGAAGCGTCTTACCTATTACTTTATATTACGTAATAAGCTTTAAAACGTATAATTTCGCTATCTTTACTAAGCTTATACTTCTAAACCTACTTAGTAAGAATAATACGTTAGTTACTTAGATAAGGAATTACTTCCTATATACCTTTACTCTTAAGCGAAGTTATTTTAAACTAATTAACCTTAAGAAATTTATTCCGATATAGGTAAGTTAATATACTACGCTAAGTAGTTAGTTCTAGGGCGCGAACGTACGAAGGGTAGATTTTAAAAGATACCGCCGTAGCGAAGGATACGTATAGCGGCTCGAAAAACTCCCGTAAGTCTAAGTAAGGCGGTAAGCTATACTCCTTAAGCGAGAAAATAGAGGCGTAGTCCCGTCTACCGAGGAGCGGCCTAATAGCCTTAATAGCCGCTAGGCTAGTATAACGAGTAGGCGGGCGCCTATTTCGAGGTAGTAACTAGCGTTAAGTAGAGTGCTTAGGCGCGCTTTCTACTTATACTATAGGAGCTTATTTTAAAGAAACGAGTATCGGAAGCTTAACGGGCGAAGTAGCTAATATAGTATAGCTATTAAGTTATAACGATTAGCGCTAAATAGACCGTAAGGCCTACTTATCCGCGCTCGTCGCCGGCGTTAAAAGAACCCGATCCGAAGAAGCGAGTATCGGGGGCTTAATAGGCCCTTCCCTAGAGGCGGAGGAAATCGCCTAGGCGTTAAGGGAATCTCTTACGAGATCGAGCGACGCCGCGATATCGTTAACGTAATTAGGGTTAGTAACTAATCTCGCGTTAGGAGACTCCGATAGAGTATATATACGATAGTATTCGAGCTCTAAAGCGACTAAAGGTATAGAATACGTAAACTAGGGTATAATACTTATACCTATAGAAGACGTTAGGCTAGGGGTACGCTCGATAGAGTTCCTAATAGAGGGGGCGTATACCCCGGCGGGTATAGAAGACGAGGCTAGGGGATAAACTATAATATATAGTATATATAGCGTTAAAGGGTACTATAAGCCGTATCCCGAGGGGAGATTTACTTCTAGCGTAGTAAGGCGTCTAGAAGTAATAGTCTATAGGTTAGTAGCCTTAGGTAAGGTTAGAGGAGAGGCCGAAGTCTAACTAAATAATAGTATAGGAAGTCTTTTAGAGTATTAGATTCCTTTATTAACGTACTTAAAGAAAAGTAAGGAGTCCGTTTATAAGTATAGATCCGGAATTTCTAATACTCTAGCGAGCTTAAGAGCCTTAGCTAGCGAATACTCTTCTTAGGGTCTAGATTTATCGTAAAAGAGGCGCTTATTAAAATGAATATTACGAGTACTAATAACCTTATTAAGAACGGGGATCTAGATACGAAAGATATTATACGTTATATAGCTAACTAAATAGCTAATATACGCGCGAGGAGAGGCCTTATACTAGCGACGATCCTAACCGAGCTCCTAGCGCGCCTAAAGAGGATAAGCTCTATAGCCGTACGTATATACGCCCCGCTAGTCGCTAGCGAGATATACTATACGCTCTTTAAAGCGCTCCGAGGGAAAGGAAGCGTATAGGGCGTAATAGGTAACGAGTTAAGAAAAAAGTAACTAATTCGGGGAGCGCTAGTTATATCGCTAAATTAGTATTATATTATAGAGATATATAGTAGCGTAAATAGTCTCGCTAAGGAGTTCCCTTAGTAAGTAAGATCCCTTAAGTATCTTTATATATTTATTAAAAATAAGTTAACTTACTTACTTAGCGAGCCCGTTAAACTCGTAAGTCCGCGGTAGAGAATACTCTAAGATAATACTATTATTTCTAGCGAAGATCTACTATAGTAATAGGGTAAAACCCTCTCTATTTACTATACTAGATTTATTATCTATATAAATATAGATAATAGGAATACTAAACTAGCGTTTAGTACGCGTTACGAATACCTTAGCGTTAGCGATAGATTCTAAAGCGGTTTTTAACGCCTATAAGAACGCTATAATATACCCCGAATACTCGTTTACTTATATTTACGCCTAATTATATTTACTACTAGTAAATAGCTAGAAAAGATTAATACCTAAGCGCTTAAACGGTTTAATAGCTTTATATATAGTAGGTAAGTAATTAATAACCTATATAACGCTAGAGAGAGTATATAGAGCGTACTCTAGGACCTTTAGCGCGCTATTAGACGGCTTAATGTTAATTTACTTAAGTATATACTTAAGCGCGACTTTACTTATATAACCGGTATATAAATACTAGACGGCCGCGGACGTATTACGAGGAATCGTACTTTTATATCTTCCTAAGAGATAAATAAGCGAAGGCTCTAAGTTATAAGTAATACTAGCGAGCGATATATAATAGATAACGCCTACTAGTAGTATATCGTTTACTCGTTCTATATAAAGTAGACTTCTATCCGTAAGGAGCTTCTTAATAATAGTCGGTACCCCTAAGCGAGTAGTCCGAAGGGTATCGTTAAAGCTATTATACTATATTCCGCTCGCGCGAAGTATCTTCTAACTAACTATATTAAGGTAAAAACCCTTAACGAGCGCTACCCTTTTAAGATATAAGTTAGCCGCTTTACTAAAGGGGAGTTTAAAATAGTTAGCGAGTATACGTTTACCTTAAGCCGTAATTAGAAAGGAGCTAGGACTAGCGTAGATAGCCTCGCTTAGCTTCGCGTTAATAACGTCGGTTAGTAACGTATAGTCGTTAACGACGTATAGCGTAGAACTACCGTTAAGGATAGTTAAGTTTCGAAAACGCGAATAACCGCTTAAATAGGAAGTCGAGAGCGCGATAGCTTACTTAGGTACTAGTTAGAAAATAACTACTCCTACCTAGTATTCGTTATCTAGTATAGTATTAACGGAAGGAACGGGCGGGTTAGGCGTAGTACTCGGGGAGGAGGTCTTTAGCGTAGAGGAACGACTACCTCGGCCTCTAGACTAGCCTTACTTAGAATTAGATTATTACTTAGAAGGCGCGGTCGAGCTTTCGGTAGAGACTAGACGCTTTAGCTAACGACTTATAGCTCTAACTATATCTAGGCCCTCGGGTCGCTTAAACGCGGTACGAACCGTAGAGAAAAGCTCGTATAAGGGGGATTTAGTTATAACGTATTCGCTTAATATACGATAGAAAGTAAAGTAGTACTAAAAATTAAAGAAATAAGTTATACCTAGCTTATAGAAGTATTTAGCTAACGTAATAGAGGAAATAGAGAAAGGCTACTAACTACCTACTTAACTAATAGTAGCTATAGCGATATTAGAGCTTATACGAGTATTAGTAAGACGTACGAGAAGCGTATAAGAGATATCGTCTAAGCTAAAATTAAAAGTAACTTAGCGAATAGGGAATTTATTAGATAAATATCTACTATATTTAGGATCTATACCGCTAATAAGAATATCGATAAGGTCCTATAACGCGACTTAACTATCTTAAATAAGCTATAGATACGGTATACGAAGACGCGCTCTAATAACGCGCTAGGACTTAACTTAGCGAACTAAGTTACTAATAGTCTTAGTAGTAGTAAGGACTATACGGTAAGTATTAAAAATACTTAGTACGTCCTCGGTCGAGTTTTAACTATATATTCCGTAAAGGTACGAGAGTATATATCGTAAGATATAGTCGCCTATACCCTAAGGGCGGGAATTAAACGCCTCTATATACGTAAGGTCTATTAATAAAGCGCGTATTATATCTAGGAGTATAACGTACGTCGGGCCGGGGCTCGTCTAGGAAGACGCGAGACGAATATCGTATTCGAGGCTTTCGCGGACGACCTTATAAATAAATTCGTAATAAGCCGGCTTAGACGTATATTACGTACTAATAAATAGATACTCGGTAACGGCCTAATTATATACCTCCTTACGCGTACGAGTAATAAGTAGGTTAATAGCGAGCGCGTACGCGTTCGTATCCTTATCGGGGTTAACGAATTACTAAACGCTATATTAGGCCGACTAAGCCTCTACTATATCGATCTACGGAAACTACTTATCTAAAGATAAGAGCTTCGGAAGCGAGGAAGATACGGTAGGCGTTACCTAAAGAGCGTTCGGGACGTAAGAAGATATCGCGTATAAATAAGGTAATTATTCGAGAATAGGATAACTAGATAAGGACGCTTAAAAATTAGATATTTAAGTAAAAAAAATTAATAATTTATTATTAAAAGGAAGTTTCTAGATACTAATATAAAGCTCGAAGAGTAGAGTATATAAGTAAGAGAAAATCTATCCGGGCTTATAACTATAATATCTAATTATATATTAATTCTTCTATATATCTAACTAGCGGTAAGTAGCTTAGGCGGAGTCCTAGATAAACACCGCATGCTTATCACCTGACTCGAGCACGTCATGTCACGTGACCGTGCTCCCGTGAGAGTGCCATATACTGCCGCACATCACGCATGAGTACAAGGGTACGTACTTCCGGCGAAAATCTGGCCATATGTTGCCATAACTTCTGGGGCTCGGGTTTTGGATCTTGGCTGGTGGTGTTTGTGCCGGGATCCTGTTCCTCTTTTCTTTTCTCCTGTGGTTCTTTCGGTTCTTGTCGTTTGTTGCATATTTCAAAGCCGGGCCGTATCGTGCGCGTCTGTGCAGTTTCTCGCTCTGATAGTGTGCAGCGCAGTTTATGTTGTCGTTATCGGTTTGGCCCAGCCACGCGTCCGTTGTCGTGCACGTCACGGAGCCTCGCCCACCGCCACTCCGGTACACACACCCAACCGGGTTTTCCGCACGCCACTCTCCCGCCCCGTTTCCGCTCTCCCACCGCCCGTGCGTCCGGCCACGTCCCTTGGCCGCGCCGATCCAAGCATGCGGGCCCTCGCCGCCGCGCTCGTCACCGCCAGCAGCGCCGCGCTCGCCGCGCACGCCCCGCCCGGC
>LNGL01000024.1:450574-471007 GCA_001510565.1 Knoxdaviesia proteae
GCCGCATCAGCTTCCAGTACGTCTCGTTCGCCGACACCGCCGCCGAGCCCGCGGCTGCCCTCGCCGACCCGGCGTGCCGCAGCCGGCTGTACGCGGCATCGCTGGCCACGTGTGCGGGCGTGTACTGCGCGGCCGACGACCGGAGCAGCGAGTTCGCGCCGTTCGGGGCGGCCACCGTCGCGGCGTTTGAGGCCGCGAATCGCACCTGTGCGGAAAACGGGTGGCCGGCGCTGCCGCCCCTTTCGCAGCTTGCGGATCTGTCGGATGGCGCACTCGCCGATCTGCCGCGGTTGGCTCTTGCCGACGGCCGGGGCGCCGTGTTGCACGCCGTCACCTTGCCCGCGAAAGACCTGTTTGAGATCGGCTACCGCACGGAGGATGCTATTGAATACGTCAACGGCCACCACGTCAGATACGCGTAGGTCCCGGTTCTCCCGTCTGTCTCGGGGAAGTCTCAGACTCTCTCTGTTCTAACCCATCTGTCCCCCTGTCCTGCAGCATGACCATGTACCAGTTCTGGTTCGCCGTGATTGCCATCGGCCTGTTCTACCGGGTGTGGAACACCATCGGCGAGTACTGCCGCCAGCGCCTCCGCCGGTGCCAGCCCCGCCGCCGCCCCCTCGCCAGTGCCGCCCAGACCACCGAGCGCTCCGACTACGCCGACCACGACGGCCTCAGCGGCAGTGGACACTGCGAGAAGCACCGGCCGACGGCCTGGCTGCGGCGCCACGTGCTCGTCCCGGCCACGTTTGGCTACCGGTGCGCGCAGAAGGCCGGGTGGTGCACGGTGCCGCCGCGCGTGGAGTCGTTGACGATCCTCGCGTTTGTCCTCTTGAACGCCGGGCTGTGTATCCACGGATACCGTGTGTTCGAGGGCAACTGGTAGTACGTGCCGTCTCTCATCCTCTCCCATGCACGTGTGCTGTTGCAGCCTCGAAGTCTCAGAACTGACCCTTCGACAGTTTCCCCTCCTCCACGTACCAGATCTGGCGCTACGTGTCCGACCGCACCGGCATCATCTCGTACGCCAACTTCCCCATCATCTGGCTGTTCGGCATCCGCAACAACTTCCTGCTGCGCCTCACCGGCTGGAGCTTCGCCACCTACAGCAACTTCCACCGCTGGGTTGCGCGCGTAGCGACGCTGCAAGCCGTGATTCACTCAGTTGGCTACACCGTGCTAGTGTTGAGAGGTGAGTCTGCCTTTTTTTCCTTTTTTCTTCCCTTAGTATCCATGTGTGTGTGTGTGTGTGTGTGTATGTGTCGCTAATACAAACCTCTTCCCAGACGGCGGCTGGCCGTCCTTCATGGACTGGTGGTCCCAGTTCTTCTGGTGGACTGGCGAACTGGTAAGTCACATATCTCCGACCCTCGGCTTTGTCCAGCTCGACATTCTAACACCCATCCAGGCCACCATCTTCATGTGCGCCCTCGTCGGCCTCTCTCTATATGGCATGCGCCGGACCTACTACCACCCGTTCCTCCTTCTCCATATTGCGCTGTCGATCCTGATGCTCATGACCATGTGGGGGTATGTCTCTCAACCCTCTCTCCCTCTCTCCCTCTCTCCCTCTCTCCCTCTCTGTCTTCCTTCCCTCTCCTCCCCCAGCTCATCCCCACACTAACTCCCGCCCCAGCCACCTCACAATCTTCGGCGCCCGCTTCGACGTCTTCACCTTCTCGTGCGTGTTCATCTGGATCTGTGACCGCCTGGCAAAGCTGTACATGCTCGCCCGCCTCAACTTCGACTTCTGGTGGCGCCGCGCCACAGCAACCTACAGTGCCAAGTCCAACATCATCCACCTCACGGTCCCCTGGGCCCACCGCCCCGCGCCCTCCCCCGGCTCGTACTACCACCTGTACGTGCTCGACGGCTGGCGCCCGTGGGACGGCCACCCGTTCACCGTGGCCGCCGTCGGCGCGCTGCCGCCGCCCCAGCACGACGAACAGCTGCCGCTCCTGCAGGCGTCCGATTCCGAGGACGCCGCGTCGTCGGTGCCGTCCCGCGCGGAGGCCGATGATGGGACGAAGCCGCGCGCTACGGCTGCTGTGACAGCAGCCGGGCCGCCGGCGGCACGCACGCGCGCGCTGACCTTCGTCATCCGCCCGTACAATAACTTCACCGCGCGGCTGCGCGGCCTCGCGCTCGCGGGGCACCGCCCGCGCGTGTTCGTCGAGGGCCCGTACGGGCCCGCCCACGCGCTGTCGCACTTCGACGCCGTGCTGTTCCTCGCCGGCGGCAGCGGCATCGCCATGCCCATGTCGTACGCCGCCGCGCTGTTCGCCGCCGGCGCGAGTCCGCCGCTCGTGCGCGTCGTCTGGGCCGCCCGCGAGCCCGCGCTCGTCGCCGAGCTGCTGCAGTCCGGCGCGCTGGCGCCCGACGCCGTCCCCGCCGGCGTCGACGTCGACGCCTACATCACCTCCGGCGCCGCGCCGCCGGTCCTGGCGAATGCCTCGCTGCCCGTAACCGTGCACAGCGGGCGCCCAGATGTGGCGCTGGAGATCGACCGCGCTGTTTTAGACGCCGCGGCCCAGACAGGGCTGAGTGTCAGGGAGGCCAGCGTGGCGGTCGTGGTGTGTGGGCCGCCCAAAATGGCCGATGATGCGCGCTTGGCTGTGACGAAGGCGCTTGGCCGCGGCTTTGGCGGCGTCGAGTACTTTGAAGAGAGTTATCAGTGGTAAACGCCACACGGTCTCACTGGCTCATGGTTTGCTCTGGGGGGGGTTGTCATTTTCTTCCTGCTCACCTGCATCTTGGGGGTATCATTTCCTCTTCCTCTCTTGCTTTTATACATATATATTTATATCCCAGGACCATATCCCAGGACCATATCAGGCTCTGGGATAGGTGGCACACGGCTTTCTTTATTTCCAACATCATTTATATAGCACACACCAAAGCACATAAACACATGGCACGATGGCACGACGGCAGGACGGCATCGGCCTTGCAGTAGAACTTTTCCGATAGCCTCATATACCAACATTATATTTCAGATTTAGCCAACAACGAGAAGCCATTCCAAGTAATTGATCATCACATTACAGAAAGAAAAACGGCAAGGTTCAAATAAACACACGAGCTGAACATGCTCGCGGATTGAAAAATAGGAGATAGCAAGGAGAGAACCATTTCATCAGTCATAGTAGTCGTTAAGGAAACCCCGGAAATACCACCAGCAATACGAAAGAAACAGAAAAAAGGACGAAAACTCTTCTAGGTTGGTCATTTTGTAGGCTACGCGGTTCACTAGAACCACAGGAGAAAGAAAGAAACACTAGACTGGTGGTATTGGGAAAAGAAAGCGAAGCGGGAAAGAAGAGAGAAGAATAGAAACGTGTATGAGGAGCCGTGAAGGAGCGCAGACCTAGCTGGGCTGCCAGATATCAAGAGGGACACTGCAGGAGTGTTTTAGGAGGTTGGAAGCATAGAATATTGCAAGGAGACTGAGACGGAACGACAAATGCAGAATGCAGAATGCAGGCGTCAATCACACGCGCGGAGCCGAGTCGGAGGGGCCCGCAGTTGCAGCCGCAGCTGCCTCGGGCCACAGCGGGAACTCTTCCTCGTCAGTCTCCTCGTCAGTCTCCTCGTCGGAATCCGACATGTCCGGCGAGAAGCCCGGGTTGTCATCATCATCGTCGTCATCGAGGTATTCGTCCTCGGCATAGAGGCGCACTCCGCCCATGCCGGTGATTCCCACATCGCCATCACCATCAACGCGGCGGGCGGCCAAGACAGTACGGCGAGGGAGAGCCGGGGCAGCCTGGGTGCGGTCAGCTTCGACGTCGGAGTCCTCGGGGTCGGACTCGACAGTTGACGGGCGCCGCATAACCATCTCCAGCGGCACCTTCCAGCGGTCTTCAACCAGAGCGTCCAGAGCCCGATGCAGGGCTCGCAGACGCCGGCCCTTACCCCACTCGAAGATGTTGCGGATAATCCGGTGCAGGCGGACATGCTCGATGGAGTGGTTGAGGTCGAAAGACGACACGTGGGCGGTGAGGAACCGAGTGGGCTCGGGATCGGGGGTGATGGTAATCGGCTCGAGGCCGGCGTCCATGTCAGTGTCTTCACCAACAGTCTCGCCGTTGATGACAGCCTCCATGCTGACGGCAGGGTCTATATCCGGCTTGGCCTCGGAGATAAACGTCACAAACATGCGCACATCCGCGCCGTCGACAACAACGCTGAACACCGACGACTCCATAGGCCGCGAGCGCGCGTTGGAGCACACCCGCAGACGGGCGTTGAGCCGGCCAATCATGTTTGAACAGGCCGATGCGGCAGTGATGCACTGGTTCGTCACGGCCCACACACTTCCAGTTCCACGAAGGTGCGATTCTCCAGCTTGTCCCACAACAAAAAACGGGTAGATGGAGCCGTCGCGATTGGCCCGTGCTTCAAGACCCAGACTGAGCAGCTCGTTGCTCCGCGGAGGGCCAAACGCGCAAAAGCTAGTGTATCCATACAGGATGCGCGGGGAGGGAGTCTCCACATAGAGCTCGGTGGCAGTCGGGCCACCATCAGGGATATGTCGGCGATCAATCTCAAGAGAGTCCGTACGTCGAATGGGCTGGGTGTAACGTGGGTTAGGGAAGAATGACGATTTAATGTAACGAGGTGACGGAGGCTGTTTATCTCCCAGCTCAAGACGATCAAATCTCAGGTCGTGCTCAACAATCGTCACAGACAGCTCGGGCGAGGATCGGAGAGGGCGATCCATGTTAGAAACAAGGCGCAGGACACGCTCCGGAAGTAGGTCTCCAGGCTGGATGAGGAACATGTTGTTCGCAGCCAGAATCTGAGAAAGATAGTCAGGATTGTCTTCGGGGCGGTCGGGAGTCTGAGAGAAGCGAGACGATGCCCGAGACAGCCGGGGCTGGCTGCTGCTAGCCGAGAGACCAGGCGTCTGGGAAGCGCCGGGCATCTCTGACACCGACACCGCAGTGGGCGACTCAGCGTTAGAAACGGGAGACGGGGTCGACATTGTGGCCTCGATGGTATCAAGAACCTTGCGCTCGTCGACAGCAGTACCCTTGCCCTTGTCGTTGTCGTTGTCGTTGTCTCCAACCGCAGTCATCTCTTCGTCAGCGGCGGAGTCGGGAGCAGCCTCGGAAGGCGATCGAGCAAACTCCGGAGTAGGAGGAACAATGAATCCGTGGGCAGTTCCCGCGTCGTCAACCCCGGACAGCGATCGCGACTTCCGGCGAAAAGTGGGCGGCTTGTCGACGGCCCGGCGGGTCTTGGACGGGTGAACAGCGTCGAAACGGCGCAAAAGCGGGCCAGCAGAGCGGCAGGTACGAGGTCTATCCTGAATCGGAGCAGGCTCGGGAAGTTGGGCCGGGTTGATGGCGGTTTCGTTGTCGACAAAAGTGCTTAGAAACTGGGCGTAATGGGTGCGAGGGCTTGTCGGAGTCGGATGATAAAGAGTCGCGGGCTGGGAAAGTTATTAAGAGTCAGTTCGGTAGCCAGAATGAGGGGGATGGAGGCCATAAATGAGAAAAGAGGGGGAGAAGAGGCCAGAAATTTCGTGTCACTATTAGCAATGTGCAGAACAAAATGGGAAAGAAACTCACTTCGCCAGAGGCCAGAGCCGCGGCCGCCGCAGCAGCCGCGACAGCGCCAGAAGTGCTGGACAAGTTTGTCGACTGGGCGCGCTTTGCGGGGATCTCATTAAGTCCCGGAGTCAGGTCCAAAGGTCGCTTTCTAGTAGGAGCCGCGTGTGAGGCGTCGTCGTCGGTCACGACGCTTGTTCCCCCGCTCTTAGATCCATTGTTGTTTGTGATGACTGTTCCGAAGGTCATGTCATCAACGCCTTGGCTGCTCATGCTGCCGATGGCATTTCCGCCAGTTTCGGTGTCCGAGCATTCGCTCATCGGAGAGGGCGACCGGAGGTCTTCGTAGGTAGATGGGAGGGCTATCATCGGAACAGAAGCATCGATATATGCAGTCGTCAGCTTCAGCTCCAAATTCTCGTTTTGTGCAGCTTGGGCGGTGAGTGTCCGTCTGTCCCTCCATGTACGCACTGCACTGGCCAGGTGTTCCGGTATCAACCGGTGTTTGTTTGATGCCAAACAATGTATCCAAAGGGAGACGTGCCAATCAGTTGGTCGCACTCGAAAGAGGAAGATGACTTACAAAGGTCGCGAGGAATATTGCCTTGAATCAGTCCCGACGGCTGGATATCCGCCAGGGCTGAACGTAAGACTTCACTTGCCCCTCCATCACCGCTTTGTTGGCCAAACCCAGTCATCGCTGAGACACCGTGGATGCTATCAGTCATTGCCTGGGGGTTGATATGCGAAAAATCAGCAAAACAGAAAGCAACACCCACAACGCGTAGAAAAATGAAATGGCGATGCTGATGTTCCCGATAAGACTTGGTGTTCAAGGGTTTAGATGGGGAGACCAGGATTCCAGGGTGACTTTTTGGCCGATAAGATTCCAGCGAGCCGCCCACTCAGGCAGGCCGGGATAGTGGGCCAACTTATTGAGGTCTGTTCTTCGAAACTTTGGGGAAATGTGGTGGAGGGGATGTCTTGGCCGGGAAGATGATTCACGTCGAAAGAAAAGAAGAGAACACGAAAATAATCAACTCACAGGAAGCCTCCAACTGTCGAAATAAGAATGCAGGACCTAGAAGTCCATCCGACACCGGAGAATTCAACACAACACAGAAAAGAATGGCGATACACCGACTCGGGATTTTGGAAAATGGCCAAGTCGTCCTGTTTGTCGGAGAGCGGAAGATCGTTTGTCGGACATACAGTACATCCAAAAAATTGGAGCCGAACAACCGATTGTATCTCACTGAGTTCCAGACGGCTTTGCTTGCTGTTGGGAATTGTCAGAATTAGGACACGAAGTTCCAGATTTCCAGTGAGGCTTGAATTTGCACGGCAGTTTATCCTGTTACTATCGCAACTGCACACAGTTGGCGATATGTTCAGTCACGTCCCACTCGACCAGGATTTTTGCGTATGTGTTCTGCAGTGCAACGAATGACTGAAGCTGGATGAGCTTTGAAGCTGTAGCAGGGGAATAAAAAAGGATCCGATGACAGGCGGATGGCAAAACGAAGAGGAAAAAGAGCTAACTTACCCGAACTTTTATCGGTCTATTGTGCAAGGGAGGAAAAAACGTGTCTATCGCTGACAGCCACTATTTAAGCTACCGGGCGGAAAGGAAGAAAAGAAGAGAAAAAAAGAGGTGATGATGGGCTCAAAAGGATGGAGGGAAGAAGAAGAAAAGAAGAAAATGGGCAGAGACACAGATAGCAGGTTTCAGTGCAGCGGGAAAACGAAAGAGGAAAAAAACCAAAAAAGTTCAGTGTGAGGAGTAGACTCGTTAGGGTTTTAGGGTTAACTGCGTCCAAGCCACGTGCGCCACGGCTCCTTGTATCAAGCCACACGACGGAAGCTCACAGGTTAAACCCTTATTTCCCAACACTATCTTGCTGAACGCTAGAAGACGCAAGAAGCAATCTGAGCCCTCTCCCATTCATCCGTTCCATCACTTGCGTGCGCATAACATACTCGTGAACAAGAAGGTGCCTGTGTCCCACTCATATCCGGCCGGCCACACGAAACCGTCTGAGCGGACACCACCACCACCACCACCAGTCCACCACTCTCACGTTCCTAGAATCGGCGTTTTCCCAGGCCCGCAAAACCCATGGACCTTGGGCGTTAATACCATGGCTCCGCTCTCCGGTTACTTTTTTTTACTGACATGCCTAATTGGGACTGTGCCTTTGGTCATGGTCGGGTTTTTTCGGCCGTGCATCCGTCCGACGCGTGAATATAAATACCTGGCCGTGGCCCAACTTGTCCTCCCCCGATTCTGCTCTTCTTTTCTTTTCCCTTCTCTGCGTTTCTCGGACAAGTCGCACATTGCTCGTTACACTTGTTTGCTGTACCACGTGTGCTCACAAACGCTTTGGAAGGAAATTGCTCTCGGACTTTGATAGATAGAACCCAGAAAACGTCACGGCGCTTTTCTGTGTTTCATAGGAATATAATTCTCCTCCCCCCCTCTGCACACACTTGCACACATACACACACACACCATATCTCCTTCTCCCTCCACGCCGTCTTCACTTGTAGAAAGCCAATCATGGCGTCCTTAAGCTACAATGAGATAGCTGCGCGCCTCAAGGCGTCGTACGACGCGATTGCCCCCACCTACAACAAGTGGACGCAGCAGCACGAAAGCCTTCGTGTCGACTTCGTCGAGAAGCTGCTTGCCCACCTCGGCCCCGCTGCGGACCTTACGTCCGACGCTCCCCGTCTCACCGCCGTAGAGCTTGGTGCCGGCTGTGGCCGCCCCGTTGCCAAGTGCCTGGTGGACGACGGCCGCTTTGCCGTGGTCGTGGCGAACGACATGTCCACCTCGCAGATTGACACCGGCATCGCCGGCCTGGGTGGGTCCCGTGCCGACACCACCGCCGCTGCTGCCGCTGCTGCCGCTGCCGCCGGCCTTGCCCCCACTTCCACCCCCGCCCCGGCCGGCACCAAGCTCGTGTGGGTGGAGGCTGACATGACCACCCTCGACTTCCCGCCCGCCAGCGTCGACGTGGTCCTGGCCCTCTACAGCCTGATCCACCTCCCCCGGCCCATGCAGATCGTCATGCTGGGCAAAATCTCGACCTGGCTCCGTCCCGGCGGCCTGATGCTCGCCAACTTCTCTGCCGATTCCGAGCAGGACGCCACCATTGACAAGTGGCTCGGCCACGACGACGGCTGGATGTACTGGTCCGGATTCGACCCTGACGAGACTATCAAACAGATCACCAAATCCGGTCTCCAGATCCTGTCTGCTGAAAAGAAGGGAGATGATGTTGATGCCACTTTTCTCTGGGTCATCGCCTCTAAGAAGCAGCCTTAGGCTTGCGCTCTTGGTTATTTATGTTTGATCCCCGCAGATGCTCGCTGTTGTGCCTTTCTAATTAGCGAAATCGTTGCTCAGGTCTCAATGTTTGACGATTACAATTGCCCTATTACTTTCTTCTACTCAAATATACGTCTATCTGCTTTAATAAGTGAAATGCATGCTTCCATGAAGACCATGAAGAAATGGACAAGGGAACTCACCCCAACCCTAACCCTACACACACCAACCCCATCACACACAGTACCAACAATATCTCGGGCACAGTCTCCACATCTTGGATGTCACCTTGACACCATATAAAAGATTTCCCATCTACAGTCGTGAGGCTTCATATCAGCACTGTCACACACAGACAAACGCAATTTTCATACGGCTGCTTGCCTCGTTTGCTGGCCTCCCTCCAAAGGGTATCTTCTCTCCTTTGGCTATTTCTGTTTTCTTTTTCCTTTCCTTTTCTTTCTCTTCTTTCAAAACTATGATCTAGCATCGCCATCTCCAGTTTATTCTCCCTGCTCCCTCCAAGAAGCAGTGGCATTCATCTTTTATCAACTTGTCTTGAACCTGCTGGAATGCAACCATGGCCTCCCGGATAGCGCTGCCACCTCTTCTTGAGCCATACATGGCTGTCCCGGATGAGGGATCTCTCATCTTGCTCACTGGCGTCCTCGGCGTGTCGATGAACTGGATAATCTCCCGCTTCCTGCACACGTTCCTGCGCCGTCGGGGCCAGGCCCAGCGCCGCCCCGCGTCCGGTGAGGACGAGAGCCCGGCCTCCGACTCTGACCCGGACGGCGATGTTGCTGTCGTTCTCGTCAGCTTCCTTCGTGATTTTGTCTTCTGGAAGGAGAGCTGCAGCAAGCTTGTGAGGTCCCCTTCTCTCACGGGATCTCTTATGTTTTGTGATATCCCATCGTGATCATGCTAACATTTTTCTTCCCAGGGCATCGACCTCTCTGTCCTCCAGCGTGCCGGTCTGCTGGTGTTTGTCGACGGCCTCTCCCAGCTGTTTGTGCCCGGCAAGACGGCCAACCAGCCGGGCCTGCGCATCCTCACGTCGGCTGCACTCCCGGCCGTGCAGCGCGAGATCGAACTCGCCATCGCCGAGGCCCAGGCCACCGAATCCGGCCAGAAACGCCGGGTCGTTCTCATCTTCGACCAGCCTGACGCGCTCCTGGCGACCACTTGCGGTAGCACGACGTCGCCGGGTATCCAGGATATGCTCCTGGCTCTCCGCGAGGTGCGTTTTGTTCTCGTTTGTCCCCCTTTTGTCTCCTAACTCTCCCAGCTGCCACGTGCTAACCACGTCCAACGTTTGGCTCCCTACCACAGCAAGTCCACGCCTCCGTCTTCTCTGTCTGGACCGACGACCCTCTTGTGTCCCTTCAAAACACCACTCTGGAACGCCAGAACGCCAGTCTTGTCCTGACCCTGGCTCACGCCTCCACCCTCGTCATCGGCATGCGCAGACTTGGCACCGGTGCTGCGGCGGACGTGAGCGGGGTCATGCGGATTACGCGGGGCGGCCAGGATCCGCTCAATGGCGTGCCCGTGGTTGAGAAGGAGTTCCTCTATCATGTTCCGGTCGATAGCGGCGCCCGTGTGTTTGAACGTGGTGGTTAGAGGAAATCTCCGCAAGAAGCCACCGTCTTCAAGTTGGGATTTTCTGAGGATTTCCTTTTTCGTTATGATGCCCCTTTTAAGTTTTCTTATGACAGCTCCTAATAGACTAGAGCATGAAAAGTCACTGCATGATTACACCGTACTACGAACACTATAGAAGCCACGTCAACCAGCCACAGGCAGAACCAATGGTCTGTTTGAGACACATTGGACAGACAGACATGGCATACATATCGTACACAAGAATGCAAGGCAGCCGGGTAGCCTAATTTGCACCGTACAGAAGAACGTGGAGTAAAAAAAACATGTATTTATTCACCGCCATACCGAGGTCCTGACCTTTAAAAAGAAAAATGCGCGAGCCCTAAGGAAAAAAAATCATTTCCCGCTTGATATTCCGTTTCTCCCGTACCAACAACATTCAACCGGTTTTTTTGCCCTCCATGTTTAATAAGGAGAGAGTGTTAATTCGAAAAGGAAGAGGATAGGAAGAAGAAAAACTTTTTAGGAGTAAAAAGGTTTTTGCGAAACAGGTTGTCGACACTTCCATATCATAACCTGTTTGGTGGTGGTCAATCGTGGGTTGGCGTTCGAGAACATGGGCGTTTGTTCGTTGGGTGAGGGAGAGGGTGGAAGAAAAAACATGAAACCGTGAAATTTATTGGAGTTTTTAGTTTTGACATTAATTTTGGGGTTTTCGTTTTCCGTTATGCTTTACGCAGACGCAGACACACCGCGGGCTCCGGCCGGGACACCAGTCCGGAAGCCGTTCTTGAAGCGGCGGCCAACATCCTTCAGGTAGCGCATGCGGCCAGTGCCGGTGGTCTTTCTCCGCTTGCCCTTCTCGCTCCAGTTGTCTATATGGTGCAAGAAGAAGGGTTAGTTAACATAATCTATATCGGTGTCTGTGATCGGGGTGTCGCGGTGGGTCTGCGAACAGATCTGCCACCGAGAGTGTCCTCGCAGATGGCAGGGAAGATGATGCTCTCTCGTCGAATATTCTCTCGGTCGCAGTGGCAGTCTGGCAGAATCGAAGTCGCGGGAATCGATCGAAGAGGAGGCTCCAGATGTTCTTCTTTGAGGGGGGTTATCACATACACTTCCGGGTCTTAGCGGCAGGGTATCCGCACGAAGAGCAGGTGTGCTTCTGGATGTGCAGAGATCTGCGGCCTGTGGAAGTGCAAGAAAAATCATTCATCAGTATTTCCACGTCGACCATACGAGCACTCCTCCCACCATGTCCCCGCCACACTGTAGTTTCGTCGATTTCTTTCGCGTGGGGTTCCTCGCCGAAACTGAGTTGAACATAAATTCCGGAACAAATCGACGATAACGGACAGAGTTTCGGGGACTGGCGAGAGACTGAAAGCCGGCTTCTGGATGAGGATATTTACGAACCGCAGCGGCGGCACAGAGTGTGCGACTTGTTGTGGCGCTTGCCAAAGCTCGACGTTCCCTTGGCTATTCGACAGAGAAAAGAACATCAGTAAGTCAAACACATTCTCTACTTCATGACGGCGGAAGTAGAATCGATAGACAGCAGTTAACATACTCATCTTGGCGGTTGTGCTTGATGATCTTGTTGTGTTGGGTTTGGAAGTTGAAAGATTTTGGGGGGAATGCGAAGACTATCTCAATGTCTCCTCTTACTGTTAGAAGAATTTGGGCGGGCCAAATTGCGAAGCGTAGGGGAAAAAAAACCTAGGGCTAACTAACCCGCACAGAACTAGGATGTTTATGCAGCGCACTTTTTGCTGCAAGAAAAATAACGTGACTTGTGGGATTTACTTTTACGCAGTTTAACCGAGTTGGTTCCCGGGGTTCTACCGAGAAACAGAGGCCATAACTATGCGTACGATTCCAAAATGTTGTTTCGGGTATAACCCTGAACAATTTTCGTCCCGCAATGATGAACGGTGTTGGCAGTCCCACCTACCAGTTGACGATTCACGATGGCAGCTCCACTGCTAAAGACGTGATAAATTACCCAGATTTATTAAATTTTCATGAATGACTCCAGTTCACCAAAAACAAAAGAGGAAGATAGTGTCCCACTCTTATCACCAACACTTAGCCCTCCGCCCTCACGTTCAGCTTTATAGAAGCCAGTCCCCTACCAAACTGAAGAAGAAAAATTACATGGACACCCAAAAACGGAAGATGGTAACTATAAGGAGGAACAGAGACAGTAAAATAGGAAAATAGGAAAGACGACCATATCTATAACAGAAACAGAGCACACACTCCCCAAATCAACGTACACGTTAACCGGGGATGAATCAATAGTGAGAGACAGACAGAACACCTGCTGTCGAGACCATCAGTGAGGTTTCGAGGATAAATCTTAAAGAAATTAGCGGTAGAGAAAACATCGAGGTTCCGACGGCGGGAGGGAAGAAAGAACAAGCTGGAAAAAAATTGTAAAGTGTGTGCGATATTAAAAAAGAGATATATAAGCCGTGGATCTCTCTTTTTAACTGTCAACCAGACAAGAAGCGGGTTGAGAGACAGTAGCTCGTCTCCGGATGGAGAAGTACTGTATGACGGATGGTTCAAGACATAAACTCGTAGAGATAGACCAGGCCGAATAGGAGAAAGGTGATGGCGCCTCCAATGGTGACTGTGAATTAAAGACATGCATGTTAGTGGCTTGAGATAACGGCAATAGAGATATGCAGCGGTGGTTTGACTTACCAACTTTCATGCTGACCCGGCCAGCAATGGCACGACCACCAATGACAGCGACGGCAGTGCAGATAGAGTGCCCAAGCAGAGCGCCAATCGTCACCCACCAGTAGTCCGGACCAGCGGCCATGGCAATAGTAGCGATCTGGCTGCGGTCACCCCACTCGCCCAGGAAGGTCATGGTGAAGGTCTGGACCCAGGCCGGGGACAGGAGCAGCGCGCAAAGGTTACCCAGGCCCTGGAGGACGCCAGTCAGCGATGTTCCGCCATTGCCACCCCGCGACGGGCTGCGCGAAGGCGAGTGAGACGGGGAGCGGGGGGACGAGAAGCGGTTCTTAGGACGCGACGTCCGACCGAGACCCATCTCAGCAGCGTAGGCGCTGTTCATAGCTCCGTTCTCCTTCTCGGCAAGCTCGCGCTCGACCTCGTGCATTTCCTCACCAACACCCTCATCGGGGGACATGCCAAGGCCTTCTCTCAGCAGCTTCGCGCCGAACCCAAAGAAGAGGATGGCAGCGAGAATGTTGGTTAGACGCTTGGGGATCAGAGTCGGCACAGCATGGCCAAGAACAGCGGAGAGGATGGTCATAACAAGCAGGGCGCTGAAGGCAGCCGAGAACACAACCATGCGGTCATGCTTCATAGCCATCAGGGCGGCAACCAGGAAGGTCTTGTCGCCAATTTCAGCGAAGAGAATCATGGTGAGCGAGAGGGCGAAAGAGTGGAAGGGCTGCATCACGCCCTCGGCCGGCGGGGGTGGTTTCGAAGAGGTGGGGGTAGAGGTCTTGGGGTTGTGGACGTCAAGATGGTCCTTGCTAGCAGAATCGGGGAGCGGGTTGGCCTGCTCGCGCACAGGCTCAGGAAGGTCCACAGGTTTCTATCCGGACAAGCAATCAATGTCAGCATACACACACAATCAAGTAGAAAGTACATCCCAAGTAGCTTACCTCAAGTCCGCCTCCGCTGGAGTTCTCAACAACCGCCTGGTCTGTGGGAACAGAGTGGCCGTGGCCAGCATCCTTCATCTTCTCCTCCTCGCTGTGAGGCAGCGGAGGCACCTCCTTGGGCATTTCCGGCTTCACCTCCGACTTTTCGCCGGCCTTGGCCTCCTTCTCCTTGCGCTCCTTCTCCTTCTCAGAGACGCCGCCTTCAGTACCAGTAGTGCCCTCCTTCGGGGGCTTGTGGTGCGGGTCATCCATAACGCCATCATTGGAATCGGGGATCTTCTTGCCGTCGACAACGGTCGGGTCTGATGGCCGGCCCTTCAGCGGTGGTAGGTCGCTGTTCTCCTTCTTGTTGTCTTTCTTGGGGTCTGTCGTGTCCACCCAGGGGCCGTTATGGGGCTTTCCGTCCTTGCCGTCCACCGGAACATGTTTTGTCACAGGGGGGGCGGCAGGGGCACCGGCAGCAGCGGCGGCAGCATCCTTCGGCTGACCGGCGCCGGCAGGAATATCGATATCGGCGCCCGAGGCAATGGGGGTTAACGCATCGTCGGCAGCCGGGGGCGCAGCGGCCGCTGGAGGAGCGGCGGGCGCAGCAGCAGCAGCAGCAGCAGCAGCAGGAGGCGCGCCAGCAAGGGCAGCTGTGAGAGTAGGAAGGGCGAGGAGGAGGATTGACGAATTTCGCGCCGAGATCCTCATGGTGGCGAATGTGTGTTGGAAGAGAGGGTGTTGAGGGTGTTTTACGAAATAGAAGGAGGATCAACGACAGCAACGCGATTGTCGCTGGTTCACTAGGGAAAGGCAAGAAAGAGTACAGGAGAGCGCAAATGCAATGGCCCGGTTGAAATTAGTAGTTAGGAAGGAATGAAAGGCGCATTCGATTCCGACTCGAGAGGGCACGCGATGCGTGATGGGAGCAAATAGCCAGGGTCTGGCAGTGTATTGAAGGGCGCGATCGATATAGTTGAGGGATGATTAAGGATGCCGATTGAATGTCAGAGGAGATGAAAAAGAGTGAACGAGAGAGGTCCTTCTAACAGCAGGAAGAGAGCCGACAAGAAAGAAGAATACGAAGCCAGGAGCACCAGTCAGGTAAAAATGAAGAGAATCAAAAAAGGAGTGAAAGGAAATAGGCGGGCAGCTGCATTAAAACGGAATAAAATTGCAAAAGGCAATAAAAAGGGAGTTGGGGAAAAAAGGCTGGAATTTCTAAAGTCTCCTCCCCCTTTTGGTAGTGTACACGTATAATAAGCCCAGCTAAAAAGTTTATGCCCAGCAGAAGGAAAAATCGTCGTCAGCGAGGGAGCATCGCGATGTGCAGAATCCACTGCGGCGCAGCGAGAGAAAGGGGCGACGGATTGGGACGAGACATGTGACTTTGTGCACGTGGACGGCCGCCAGGTTTAGACGCGACATGATTGGCGACTTCCGAAAACGAGTTTGGCGCGATGGGGGGTATTAGGGTATGTTAGGGTTGTGTGTCTTGGTTAGGGTTTGGGTTGTGTCAGTCTGTGTCTAGCGAGGCACCCTGATGAACACTGCCCATGGATGAAATGGAATGCTGGATGGATGTCTTGGCCCACGACAGTCAAGACCATTTGGTTGGCAAGCATTATGCCCAATATGGACATCGCTGTGTCTCACATGGCGGTGAACCGACAAAGTCCTGCCCCGGTGAGCGGACTTTTGTGACGTCACGGCCGAAAGCCACGGGACTCCGTGATGTGGGTGAAATCTGGATCTGATCTCCTGCAATGCACCACATCAGAACCAAAGAACAGGCCGTGGGTTTCAACGGGATTGGATGAATGCCATATCTTGGAAAGCGGTTGACGTTGTCTCGTGATGTAAACTGTACCGTCAACTGGCTCCCTTACAGATACAGACAAGATGCTCGGTCTCGTTCCAGCGCTTCGAGGAGAACCTTTGTGTGGCTTCCAAAATTGCCACGGAAGGCGCCATTCCAGTCGTTGCTGCCGCCTCTGTCTTCAACCGTTTTTAGGGGCAAACAGTAATCACCACCGGATTCCAACATCCTTTCCTCTCCCTTTCTCTTCTTCCATCATCACATCTTTTTCCCGCTCTGTCTCTTATCAAACGTGTATACAGTACTGCATATATTTAACACACTCCCAGCATTTCCTGCTGATGCCCAGGATCGCCTGAAATTACCGTGTGTTTTTGTTATAACATCCCTATCTTCTCCTCATCTGATATCCGCTAACCCCGGAAGCACCGCCCTTCCCCACGGCCCTGTCACAACTGTTCACACACCTCCCTGTTGATCGCCAAAACATTGCGATACTACCCCTTCTCCAGATAGCTTCATGCTCCCGCCCACGTGAAAACCTCCGACCAACATTTCCCCTCTCCGTACCGCGCAGTTCCTCCGGTGCCTGTTTTAGTAGACGTCACCGCCACCTCTTTTCCTGGACGGGGTGGGTGTCACTGATCAGCCTGCCACTACGTTTACATTTCATCATCACCGGCCATCTGCCCTCTGCAAGACACCACCTGGCACCTTGTGCAGCTCACCGCTGTCGCTGTGTAGCCCCCCCTCTTGCATCGGACCCCGGTCGACGGGGCCTTGGCTGCCTTTCGCCTCAACAAGAAACACGGACAGCCGCTGGCTTACGCATAGTGTCCCACGTTCTCCACCTGGTCTTCTCCACATCGGGCCCCTGCGCGAATCTTGTGAATCTTGGCAAACGCTGGGTTTCGCCTCTGTTATCTGGTGTTGTTGATGGGGGTACACGTGAAATTCGGTCACACTGGTCGTACTCGCTGGTGGCTTTGGATTTTATTTAAAGGACGCGAGCTGTCCCTCACGGGAAGAAGGAGTTGGACCTTGGAAATCTGATCTGTCTCTCGCTTCAGACCTTCATCAGCCAATATCCAAGCTCTTCGACCCCGACCACTCCTTGTTGGCTGCTTTCTGCACAGCACAGCTCTCTGACTTGATCGGCGCATTGCTGCTTATTTTACAGCTTCAGCATTCTTTTTCTTGTCTCTTCTTTGGCCTGTCTCATTTCATCCCCCCCTTACGTATATCCCATTTGATTCCCTCTTGGCCACCTTGGGCGCTTTCCTCGACTATAGGATGACAGAGCCGTCTGTGCCTCTCGCTTCCTCTCCTCCGCCAGCGCCAGCTCCAGCATGGAAGAGGATGCTTGGAATGTCTTCCAACGCTCCCCCAGCGCCAGCTCGTAACCCGGAAGGCCACCCCCAACCAGCAAAATGGAGCATGGGCGTGTTGAACGACCTGGACTCTACTGAGGTTCCTGGTCAGTCGACCCCTCTGTATTTCTGTAATAAGGTTGCTGTATTTCTTTGATTTACATCTAACGTGATTTGTATACAGGATCCGTCTATTTGTTCGCCCCCGAACCCCACCATCACCACCACCACCACCATTCGTCAAGCCAGCCGAACGTTTCGCGACAGAGGTCTCACTCACACACCTCTCGAACCTCTCACCACCCACCACCGGCCCCGGTGGATGACAAGAAGAAGACTCGCGACGGAAAGATTATTCTTGTTCCCCAACCGGATGATTCGGCCAATGATCCTCTCAACTGGCCGACGTGGCGTCGCGATGCTGCCCTGTTGTCTCTGGGCTTCTACTGCATGGTGGGCGGTGGCATGACTCCGATTCTTGCCGCTGGTTTCACCGATGTGGCCGAAGACTACAACGTCGAACTCGAGTCCGTGGCTCTGACCACCGGACTGTATATGCTTGGTCTCGGTCTTGGATCCGTGGTGGTTTCACCTACCGCCATCCAGTATGGAAAGCGGCCGGTGTACCTGATCAGTGCCATCCTTTTCATCCTGACTTCGGTGTGGGCTGCGCTGTCCCCAAGCTTCGGATCTCTGATTGCCGCCAGAATCATCCAGGGTATGTCGGTGAGCCCGGTCGAGTGTCTGCCGTCGGCTACCATTGCCGAGATTTTCTTCCTGCACGAGCGAGCGTTCCGCATTGGAATATACACGCTGCTGCTGATGGGAGGCAAGAATCTTATTCCTCTGATCAGCGCGGTTATCGTGCAGTCGCTGAGCTGGAGATGGGTCTTTTGGTAAGTTATTCCTGGCCTTTTTGTGCGTGGCTCCTTCGGTCTTCAACATTAACTAATGAACTTTCACAACCACGTAGGATCGTCGCTATGGTCGTTGGACTATGCATTGTCCTTCTGTTCTTCTTCGTTCCCGAAAGCTTCTGGGATCGGGTGCCTGTCCCAAGACACCCGTCGCCGCTCGATAGCCCAAATTCAACCCCTGGCTCTATGTCAGCAGAGAATCTCCCCATAGAGGAAGCAGAGAAGCAACCGGGAACCGATGGACAAGACGGGGACGGAATAGCTTCCAGCAGCAAGACCGAGCAATTATCGAAGGAGGCAGTGGAACCGAAGGAGCCGGCCGAGTCGACGCCAAATCAGACACGGGATAGTGGGGACCTTGAGTCTCTGTCGACTCTCCAGCTAGAGGGCCTCCCGCCATCGCAGCGCTATACCCAGGCGCTGCGCCTGAAGCCGCAACAACCGTATGAGCAACTCCTGAAGGTCTTCCCGGGCAAGCTGCACCACGACAGCTGGTTCAAGGTGATGCTCCGGCCGTTCGTTCTTTATGCGTACCCGGCGATTCTGTGGTCTTCGGCCGTGTACGCGTGCTCGGTGGGCTGGCTGATTGTGATTTCCGAGTCGATTGCTGCCATCTACCGCGACCCTGAGCTGTACAACTTCGACGCCCTGCAAACTGGTCTGGTGTACATTTCGCCGTTTGTTGGAGGCATCCTGGGCAGCGCTGTTGCTGGGAAGGTCAGCGATGCGGTGGTCAAGGTCATGGCCCGGCGCAACGGCGGACTGTACGAGCCCGAGTTCCGGCTGGTGATGGCGCTGCCGGTGCTAGTTACCACGGTGATGGGCCTGATTGGCTTTGGCTGGTCGGCAGAGAAGCGGGACAACTACATGGTGCCGACGGTGTTCTTTGGCGTGGTCTCGTTCGGCTGCTCGCTGGGCTCGACCACTGCTATTACCTACTGCGTTGACTCGTACCGCCAGTATGCCGGAGAGGCACTTGTGACGCTCAACTTCAGCAAGAATATCTTCCACGGCCTGGTGTTCAGTCTGTTTGTGGCGCACTGGCTGTCGGATGACGGGCCGAAGACGGTGTATATCTGGATCGGCATCATCCAGATGATCGTCCTGCTGTTTACCGTGCCGATGTATATCTTCGGCAAGCGGGCGCGCATGTGGACGGCGCGCAAGAACTTTATTGACCGTTTTCTGTGAGATGCAATTTCTCTCAGCGTTGAAGTGTTTTGACAAGCGCTTGGTTTCTTTCATTTTTTCTTCCCATCGTTGGGCATTTCGTTTGTTTGTTACTTGCTTTTTTTCCTGGTTTGCATACACCCAGTCAGTCACCTGGGAGGGCTTCATTTGTTGCATTTTGGCTGTCGAGATTAGATTACGACGTAGACCATAGGTCGCCGATGCTGTGTGGGAGAACTACTATTTGAGTAGGATTTGTTTTTGGAATTGGTTAACAATATACTTGATATCATTTGAGCTGGATACTCCGTTGCCTTACACCTCACAGCGTCTCACAGTAAACGAATCATCATGAGAATTATTATGCTTTGCTCCGAAAAAAAGACCATACAATCATACATCGTAGCCGTGGAATACACCGAACGCCACACCGAACGCCAGAAGTATCTACCAAACAAAACCAAGCTCCAGCCGAGACTCCGGTTCCCAGACATAACCCATCAAGACACCCAAGTCGGGCCAATCAGTCATCCTGCACATCGAGAGCTAACTTCAACACCGTCTCATTCGCGCGCCACCACCGTCCCCGCTCCTCCAAATCATCTTCCACACCGCCCAGAGCGGCCTCCTTCCTCCGGCGGGCTTCTTTCGCTGCTGCCACCGACGTGGAGCGTTTGGCCGTCAGCGGCTGCAGCTCCGCTTGCAAGCGCTCGAGCTCCTTACGCTTACGGGGCAAGCGAGCGCGCAGGGCCTCAAGCTGGCGGTCCAGGGCGGCGCGGCGGGCGCGGCGGTCATCGACGAGGCGGAGGGTGGGCTCGAGCGGCAGTGCGAGCTCGGGCGGGCGGCCGTTGCAGGCGGCGTCGCGGGCAGCACGCAGCGCGGCGATATCGGCGTCGAGGCGGGCGGTGAGGGCGGGCAGGTCGCGCAGGTGGGCGGTGTCGAGGGCGAGGGCGGCGTGGCGGCGGGCGAGGTCGCGGGCGCGCGCGTCGAGCGTGGCGACGGCCTCGGCGACGGCGAGCTTGAGGGCCTTG
>LNGL01000024.1:473949-516898 GCA_001510565.1 Knoxdaviesia proteae
ATCGACCAGCGCTTTGCGACAGACTACGACCCGCGCACGGACGTTGAGCCTCCCGCCGACCTCCTGGCCGCTGCCCCCGTCCCACCAGCATCCGCCGCCACAGCCAACCCTCCGTCCTCCGCGTCTGCCGCGGCGGCGTCCGGCGCCCCACAACACCTCCCGGGCACACCGCCCGGCACAGCGCCGGATGCACGCTCCGGCGAGGCGTGGGACGACGCCATCGAGGCGTTCCGGGACCGCCAGCGGCTGCGGGTTGTGCAGGCGGCGCGGCTCCGGGCGGCGGGGTTCTCGGAGGGCGAGGTCGAGCGGTGGAAGGACGGCAGCGCGTCGGCGGCGGCCACCGCGGCGCTGGCAGAGGGCGATGTCGACGCGGTGCAGTGGCGCAAGCAGGGCGAGCAGCGCGATTGGGATGCCGGGAAGGCTGAGTGGACCAAGAAGAAGTTCTGATAGCGGTTCAGTCTGGCTGTATGCATGTGCCCGGACACTTGCATCCATACGCTCCCTGTGCCTCCTCCTTACACTTCCTCCCGGCCTCCTGTCTGTGCCTGTCTGGCCTCGTAAATAGCAGACGAACTTTGTAGATTTTCAATACCATGCATATGATACCCCTTCACATGATCCCTTTTACTAT
Source organism: Knoxdaviesia proteae (assembly GCA_001510565.1). Lineage (NCBI taxonomy): Eukaryota > Fungi > Ascomycota > Sordariomycetes > Microascales > Gondwanamycetaceae > Knoxdaviesia > Knoxdaviesia proteae. The sequence goes on from LNGL01000024.1 coordinate 474,581, forward strand.
GCAAAGTGCGATCCTTGGTGTATATTTGATTGAACAAGTGGCAAACTGGAGACTTAACAGAACCAAAAACAGCACAATCATAAAAAGGGGCTCATAACTTCCACTTTGACACCCCCTTTGAGCCCCTATCTTTCATTCTTCAACACCGTGTTCTTCATCAAAGGAGAGAAGCCCAAGTCCTTCGCTAAAGCCACCCTCCTCAAAGTGGCTCTTCGGGATAGGAACAAGGACACATAAACTTAGAGATGTGCTTAGGGAGTCGTAACAAGCACATCAGAGAAGGGAAATTGGGGAAACCATAACTAAAACAAAAAAAACCCTTGAGATATAACCAAAAAGAAAAGATGAAAATTAGAAAAAAAAAAAAATAAACCCTAGCTAAGAGTAAAGGAGACTCCAGACATCTGGCAACTAGACTTCATTGTTCTCATGAATTGTTTTTTTTCGTAAGGTTTTTGGGGAGTTCTCATCCTTTTTTTGGTCTCTGTAGCTGAAAATCAAAAGAGAATGCAAGTCCAAACAGTCCATCTAAGAAAATGGGAAAATGGGGGAATAATGATGATTGAGAACAGAAACCAGGAAAGTGTATAAGAATGATTTTAGCAGATACCTGAAGCACAAGCAGAAAAAGCAAGAAATCTCCAGTTGCGAAAAAGACAAAATCGGGAGGGGAAGAGAGTCCACCGTGTTCCGGACCGGCAATTATTTAGGTCTGGCCCTCGTCCGGGGGACGGGGGTAGCTTTCAAAATGGCTACAAGATGGAGAGAGGAGCAGAGCAGCCGGCGTTAGCACAGCGAGGCAGCAATGGCGGAGGGAGGAGGAGTGAGCGGGCAGGGGGAGCCCGGAACTTACTACCGCGGCGACGGGCCCCGGTTGTAGGCCGACGACCCGGCGCTGCCGGACTGGTCGTCGCGCGGCGAGCGCGGGCGGCCGCGGCGCTCGTCGTCCGGGCGGCGCGACGACGACGCCGAGAACGGGTAGTAGTAGCCGGTGCCGCTCTCGCTGCCGGAGTCGTTGTCGGCGTTCTCGTCTTCCTCCTCCTCGGCAACAGCTGGAGAGTGTGTTGTTGTTAGTGGATGGCCTTCTCTTTTCTTTTTTTCTTTTTTTGGGAGAAGTACCCTCCGTCTGGTATGCGATGGTGCAGTAGTGAGGCGGGAACAAGCAGGGAGGAGGGGGAAGAAGAACTCACTGTGTAAATGGCTGGAGTGGAACGCCCCGCCGTCGCTGTGGTGGGCCGACGGGCCGGGAGTCGCCGCGTGCACAAGCGCCGGCGTCATCAGCATCGGCGGCGGGGGAACCCAGTTCTGTCCGGGTGGCGGGAAGATCTGGTCCAGGGTGAGGTACTGCTCGTTGTCCTCCTCGTGGGCAGCCGCCGAGTCAGACATGGCGGAGTCGCCCTCGGCGTCCGTGGCCGCTGTGCGGTGGACCGCAGGTGGGGCCGGGGCCGGGGCCGGGGCCGGAGTGGGTCCACCGGAGCCGGTGGCTGCCTCGGCCTCGGTAACATCGGGGTCGGTGGCGGCGGTGATTTCCTCGGCGGCGCCGGTGCCGATGGCGGCCGTGACTTCTTCCTCAGCAGCAGTGGCCTCCCCCATGACAATGTCGTGCTCACCCGGGATGGTGTTGGTGCCCTCGCCAGCGACAGTGGTCTCCGGAGTGGCGGCACTGGTGCCGGTGGCCGGAGCAACGACAGCCGCACCAGCTGCAACAACAGCTTCCTCACCACCACTGCCCGAGGCAGCGATACTTCCCTCGGCGACCGCGCCACTAGTCGCAGCCTCGCCCTCACCGACAGCCGTCCCCTGGGCGTCCCGCGTAGCAACGCCACCGGGGCCGTCGCTGCGGGCAGCAACGCCCTCGGCGACCGCGTAGCCGTCGGCATGGTGCTCAGCGGGCCCGGTGTCCTCGCGTACGCAGACCCTCGACTCTACTTCTTGATGCACGGGCAGCGCGTGGTTAGCTATGGACTCATCGGCATAGTGGTAGTGGTGCGCATGGTAGTGGTGGTAGGCCGTGCCGGCGACGGCGATAGCTGCGGGGGGGTCCGCGGCGTTGGCGTGCGCCTCGCGGCGGCGGTGCTCGGCGACCAGCACGTCGCGGAAGGCGGCGTGCTGCTGCGCGGGACCGCCGCCGCCGCCGCTGCCGCCGCCGCCGTTCAGCAATGCCATCTGCGCCATCTGCGCCGGCTGCAGCCGCATGACGTAGTGGATGTGATGGTGGTGGTGGTGGTGGTGGAAGTGGTGCACGGCGGCGGCGTCGTCAAACACTTGGTTGGGGGGCTGGGACATGTGGGTGGCGGTCGAGTCTGTCGGGGACGCGGGCGCCCGGGACGACGGGGCCGGGGCAGGGGAGGCCGGATGACAAGGAGGAGGAGGAGGAGGAGGGAGGGGGGCTGCGGGACCGGGCGGCACGGCAGGGGACCCGCGGGCGGTCACGGCTGCAGAAGGGCGCGGTCCCACTTCATTCTGAACAGCAGCACTAGCACCTGTGACCCGTTGGGAAGATGATTGTCATTATTCGAGAGTCTTCAGAGCAGAACTCGCACACGCAAGCCCTCCAGGAGGAAGTGTTGATGGACCCACTGAGTTTGGTAGTGTCATGTCTCCATCAGAGGGTTCTCGCAGCTCACCGTTTGGAAGCACGTAGCGCAGCTCCGGCAGCGGGCTGGGCGGCCCGTTCTGGAGGTATATGTACGGCGGGCCGTGCGCCGTGGCGCTGCCACTGCCGCTGGCGCCGGCGTGGGCGGCCGACGGGGTTGGGGTCGCTGCGGCGGCGGCGGAGGCGGCGGCGGGCTGGGCCGTGGCCGACGATGAGGCCGGCGAGGCGCTGCCGGTCGGGTTAGTAGTTAGAGGCATGTTGAGGGCCTCTTCGTCTTCGCTGCTGCCGCCGGCACTGGCGGACGCCGGGCTGGCCTGGGCCTGGTCGGCCGAGAGAGCCATCGAGGGCATGAGCTGCGACGAGGAGCTCGGGATGGGGGCCGGGACGCGGTCCGGGGCCGGGGCCGGGGCGGTGGCAATGTTATGCGGCATGGCCTCAAACGGATTGGCTCTTTCGAGGAAATGCTGGTTTTGCAGCAGCAGAGCGCGGCTGGTCAACGGGTATATGGGCGCGGGCATGTATAGACGGTGGCTGGGGTAAGACGCGCGCCTCGAGGGCACTGGGGACGAGAGAGGCTCCTCGTCGTCAGAGTCCGGGTAGAAGGACTCGACGGATGGGGTGGAGAAATGGGATTGAAGGTTCTCCCGCGGGCTGTCAGGCCGGACGTAGGGAGGACGCAGAATGATACGGGGAGACGAGGTTCTTATGAAGAATGGGTGCTGGACGTGGAGGCCCTGCGAGGGCGAGCGAGGATTGACCGGCGGCTCTGCACGAAGAGGCGGGACTTCAGGGAGGGTGGGCGAAGAGGCGCGGGATGGAGCAGTGTGATATTCGAGATCGGCCAGATCAGATTCGACGGGGGACGGTGAGGTTACACCCGACAGCCAGTTGTTTGCGATGTGGTTGTTGTAACCGGTGTCAGCAAAGGTTTGGCGATTACCAGATCGGCCACTTGACGGGCGGCTGTGACCAACGGCTGGCGAGGCAAAGGAGGGAAAAGAGGCGGCGACGGCGGCGTCAAGAGGGTAGCGGACAGCGGAGAACGGGGCGGTGAACAGGCGGGCTGGGGCGATGTCGTCAAAGTCGTCAGCGTCTGTGTAACGGGCTCTGAAGGGCCGCGGGCCGGGGACAACGGGCAGCAGAGGCCGGTAGCGGCGCAGCGTCACCGGCGGTTCTTCCGCGAAGGGCAGAAAGGCCAAGTTGGTGGACGGCGGGAGCGTGGCGGTCAGACAGCCGGCGGCGGTGGAGGGGCCGGCGGCGGAGTGAGACGCGGCAGCAGCAGCAGCGACTGGAGACGGGGACGGAAAGGATATCAGGGAGAAGGAATCTGCAGTCAAGGCGGCAGAATTAGCTCTGGAATGCAAGGCTGACAGCAGCGGGGACGAGCGGGTGGAGGTGGAGGCAGTAGACGAGGAGAGCGAAGAGGGGGGGAAGTCGGCACGCGCAGGGGGGAGAGACACCGACGATCTCAGGACGGGGAGCGGAGGCAGCGGAATGGTGGGCGGCGGGAACGGGGACGGGGAGTGCAGGTGGGAGGAGAGGTGCGGGAAGGCCGACGCCGGCACGGGCAGCAACGACGACGGGGCTAGACGGGCTGCCGGCAGCTGGGCGAGGGGACGGAGGGGGAGAGACCTCAGAGGCAGAGGCCGGGGACGGGGACGGCGAGACGAAGCAGCAGAAGCAGAAGCAGAAGCAGAAGCAGAAGCAGAGGAAGACGAAGCAAGAGAGGCCGAAGAGGGAGAGGTGGAAGACGGCGGGGGTTGCGATGGATGAGAAGCAGAGGAGGTGGAGGAGGAAGAAGACGAAGAAGAGGGAGAAGAGAGGGAATGTGGGCGAGGGAAATGTGCGGGTGGGGGAGACGAATTTATAGAGATTTCCGTACGGTCACACAAGAATTCGTCTTCATGCTCATAGGACGTCGCGCGGCGCGATGCAGGCCGGGGCAAAACCGTTGGGTTTGCAGTGGCTGCAACCTGGACACCAGCACCAGGGTAGGTCGTTTTGGGGATAGCGTGGGCAGCCATGGTAGACAGCACAGAAGAGAGAAGGGAGGAGGAGGAGGAGGAGGAGGAGGAGGAGGAAAAGATGGAGAAGGATACAGAGAGAGAGAGGGTGGAGAGATATGAAGACAGAGCAAGAACGAGCAGAGAGCAGAGAGCAGAAGAAACGAGAGAGAAAGAGAGAGAGAGAGCAGAGAGAGAGAGAGAGAGAGAGAGAGAGAGAGAGAGAGAGAGAGAGAACGAGAAGGAGAGCAAGGCGGAGAGCCGAGAGCAGACAAGAGAAAACAGAGAAGTGAGAACTGACAGTTGAGAAACGACAAAGTGAGCAGCACAACAAGACACAGCAGAACAAGACGTCGTCTGTGACAGACAGACAACAACCCAGCAGAAGAGAGAAAGGTGGAAGGCAAGATATCTAGTGAAGCAGAGAGCAGAAGACAAGAGCAGAGAGCAAGTGGATGCAGTAACGAGCAGAGAACAGCCGAAGAGCGTGAAGACGACGTAGAAGAGATATCATGGAGAGACACGGAAAAACGAGAACGGACAGACCAGAAAGGAAGAGGGCCAGGCCGAGGTCTAAATAGAGCCGCTCGAGAAGACCTAGACAGCAGAGCCTACAGACAGACAGAGAGGCAGAGAGAGAAGACACACACACACGCAGCCACACAGCTACGTCCACATACAACACACACTCACACCCCCGCAAACGAGACGAAATGAAAAGGGGGCGAAGAGCGAGGACGTGCAACCACGCAGACGAACGGACCACCACCGGCGGATAATGCACACAGCTGACGGGGAGAGAAACACGGCCAAACGAAGAGAGGCGAGGGCCGGAAGGAGAGGGAAGAAGGAAAGTCAGGAGAGGTCAAACAGCGAGCGAAGACGTGGGACAGGGGCAGAGACCAACGACCAGACGAACGGACGGACGAACGAACGAACGAGCGAGCAGGGGCCGGCGGGCGTAGATCGGGTGAGGGGAGAGAGAGAGAGAGACAGACAGAGATTCAGAGAGAGAGAGTGTGTGTGGGTGTTTGTATACGTGAGAGACATACAGATAGACACAGGCAGACGGATAAGGGACCACCAGCGGAAGACAGAGAGAGGGTTGACAAGGGGGACAGCAAACGACGAACAGCCACACAAGCCGGGGAGAGAGGGAGAGAGAGAGAGATTTCAGACAGGAAATGACCGGTTCAAACAAGACATTGGCCGGGGGAAAGAGACTGAGGAGGGGCGTGTGTGTGCGCGGTGTGTATTCATGGGTTTACGTGTGAGTGTATACATATATATATATATATATATATATATATATATATATATACGTCGTTGTTGGTGCAGCTATTCAGAGGCCAGAGCTCTGAGATATCTAGGCATGGAGAACGAGACACCACCAGCCTCTCTCTCTCTCTCTCTCTTGCTCTCTCTCTCGCTCTCTTGCTCTCGCTCTTGGAGGGCGGTGGGCGTGTGTGGACGAGCCTCAGCCAGAATCACTCGTTTGGGGGGCTTTCCGAGGGAGACAACGCAGGCAAACATGCAAGAAGCGGTCAGGAGAAGGGAGATCACAAGTGATAAACGGAACAGAGAGAGAGAGAGAAAAAAAGGAAGTATGCAGCGGGAGACCAAAAAAAGAAAAAAAGAAAGGCGAGCACCGGCGGCCGCAGCGTCAGACGGCGTTTGTCTGCGGCGGCCTAGGGTCGGATGTAGTTCTCAGTCTGGTTGGGGCGAGATTCGCCGGGCGAGGGCAGTATCCGCGGGGGAATAGAGACCCACGAGGGCAGAAGTGAGAGGGAGAGAGAAGCGAGAGAGCTGTAGAGAAAAACGAGGACGCGGTGAGTGAGTGAGTGAGTGGTAGAATCAACCCGAGGAAGCACGCGCGGCGACGGTGCAAGAGGACAACGGGGCGGGCATATTCTCTCTCGCAAACGGGCGGATTCTGCAGGCCTTTTATTTGATTTTCTTTATCTTATTTGATTATGTTCTCGATTTTCTCATTTTCTCTGGTTTTATTTCATTTCATTTTTATTCCTTCTTTTTCGCAAGAAGAGGGGAAATCGGCCGCTTGCATTAGGGTAACCAGCAACGGCTCACAGCGGACGCCGGCAGCCAGAGAGAGAGAGACAGACGGGATAGAAGGCCGTATCTCAAGGTGCCCAAGAGACCTATACCAGAATAAATAATGATATGGGATGGTGTCTGGAACAAGTTCGCTTCCCGACCGGGGCCGTCTGTCGGGTCAAGGTGCAGAAGGCCACTTCGGGATATCCGCGATGGTCTGCTCCTTTTCAGTTCTCCTCTTGTTTTTTTACTTATTTATATATTTATCTCTATTTTTTGATTTCTGGCTCTCAGCATATATGCACCACACGCTTTCTGGAGGGGAGAAAGCAAGGCGAGGAGCCAAGACGCCGACCGCCTGCAGGCTCGGCCAAACAAGGTTGGCCCATCACCTGTGTGTGGTATCTTGCACTTTGTATTTTTATTTTTTATTTTTTGTCTGGCTGGGCTTCTGCTTTGGGCCTCATACATGTGTCTATTTTTCCCACATGCCGTTTTTTAGGTGTCGGCATGCAGTCACGTACAAAAAGAGAGCAAGGAAAAGATATGAGAGAGAGAGACACAGAGAGTGTGTGGAATTATATCTGTGCAGGCAAAAGTGATAGCTCGAATGGGTGATTTCTGATAGACCATCTGTGAACAATCATACTGAGCGAGTTGACATGTACCTTTCTGTGTCCAGTATGTGGCCAGAACATCCTCTGCCCCGACTCACACACACACTCACACACTCACAGACCTTAGAAACCAGGCAGAACACCCCCCCCCTCCCCCCTACTTGAACTGCGCAGGCCCGGTCTCCTCCGGCCCCTCCAGCCCGCCAGCCGCGCCCGCCGCCGCCGCCGCCGCCGACGCCACCTCGGCCCAGGAAATGCCGGGCGCGTAGTCGGTGTTGTTGGCCGCGGTCTTGCGTTTCTTGCTGCGGCTCTTGCGGCTGCGGCGCTTCGTCTGGCTGGCGGCGGCGGCGGCGGCGGCGGCGCCAGGGGCCGGTTGCGCAGAGGACGATGACCCGGCTGCGGTGGCTGTGGCTGTGGCACCGGCACTTCCCGATGCTGCTGACAATGGAGACGCGCTGGCGGCGGGGGCCGGCTCGCTCACGTCGACGCCGGCGTGGATGTCGTAGACGCGGCCGTCCGGGCCGCGCACCACCACGTCGGCGTCCCATGACTGGTCGGCAGCGGACATGTCTGCAGGCGGCTGCAATTTTGAAGGGGCGGTGCCACCAGTCAGTTTCAGGAGCGTGAGACAGAGAGACACACAGGACACAGGAAAGCACAAGCAGCCACTACTACTTACACGCGGGCCATAGGTGTCGGCAGCCCAGGCGGCAAAGGCGGCGGCCTCGGCCATAAAGGCGGTCGGGTCGACGGTGGGGTCGACGGTGGGGCGAAAGGCCAGCGCCTCGGGCGGCAGATCGGGGTAGTAGCCCGTGGACACAGTCGAGAGGCCGGCGCTGGGGGGCGCAGTGGCAGCAGTGGCAGAAGCAGTCGCAGGGCTGGCGGCAGACGCAGCGGACGCAGACACCGGCTTCACGCGGGCCGACGACGTGACGGCCACCTGCTTGGCGAGCCTTCTGTTCCTGTTGGACGGCATGATAAGCGCACAGACAGACTGATACAGACTGAGAGACTGACATGGGCAGAAGAAAAGGGTAACGACACAGCAGGTAACGGTGACCGGGGGGGGNAACCAACGATGTGGGTGGGAATGGGGGAAACGATGGGCTCTGTGAACCCAACTCCGGGGCAGCCGAGGAGAGGATAGGCAGAACACGAGAGGAGAAACAGTGCAGAAGAAGACGACGGAACACGGGATGGGAAGCCCAAGGGAGTGGGGGCAAGAAAGCAGAGGAGAAGAAGAGGAAAAGAAAAAAGAAGACAGAAAAGGAGAGCAACAGGAGTTGAATGAAAGGCACACGGCTGCCGCTACAAACGATCGGCCACCAGTTGCCTTTTCGTGGTCTTCTGTGCTCGGCTCGCGTGTAACGGCGCATGCAGTTGGGTGAAGATATTTGATCTCCATGGGCGGCCGAGCTGGCTGCTGGTGTGCGTCTCGGATGATTCTTGGAGCACCGGGGAGACAGCGCACGAGGAGAAAGTGTCAAAGCAACGGGAACTAAGACAGCATCCAGCGGGAGAGGATGCAGTACGTGGGCAGGCGGAAAGGAGATCCAGAAACAGGAAGTCCAGCCCGTGTCAGACGTCCACGAAAAGCCCCGACTTGCTCTACTGTCTCTTCTGTATCTCTTCCCCCCCTCTCTCTTTTTCAGCAGACACGGCACATGTGGCGAAGCGTGCCACACACACACAGCTGTCGTTCAAAAAAGGTTCGGACATGCCAGACAGACAGCCGGATGAACCCTCTTGGGGGCGGAGGGAGGGGACTCAAGCACGCCCCAAGAGCCTGGGAAAGGGGGGCGGGCGAGACTTTTACTACAGAGAGAAGCAGGCCAGAAGGGAAAAAAGGAAGATAAGTAGATAGATAAAAACAGAAAATAAACAAAAAATAAAAACAAGAAATAAGAACAGAAAGAAAAAAAAAAATAGAAAATAAAATCAGGGTTTCGGGGGTTGCAGGTCGAGTGCTTAGCAGAGATAAGAAGCGAAGGGGAACAACGAAGAGAGAGAGAGAGAGGGAGAGCCGAGCGAGCTCTGCTTGCCTCGCTTTCTTTTCTTCTGCCTGGACGGGAGACTCAGCAGCCGAACTCAACCAAAAGACCTATGTGTACATACATCTTATATCCAGAGACTGGGACACGGTAGAACGAGCTGAGCTACAGCGAACAGTGGTGTGTTTGTTTGTCTTTCCGTGGGTGGGTGGTGGCCACATCAGAGACTGCCACGAAGCCAAGCCGGTAATGCTTCCTTTTGAATCTCGGGGTGTGCCTCTTTCTTGTTTCTTTCTGGTCTAGCGGTTCCCTGCTCTCCTGCAAGCCCTCCACGGGTACTTCAAGCTTTTGATTCCACGGCTGCTGCAACGTGCGGGTCCCGTCCGGGACTTGGGCCGGCCACTTACACGCCAGCGCGGCCACACCGATTCTCCTTGTTTGTTTGTTTCCTTCTCGCCGAGAGCAGCCACGGGGCCCGGAGGCGCGTCTCGCAGGAAGACGAGAGCACAGGCACATGCGGCGTCTGTATCTTGGGCGAGCACAGGACCGGAAACAGACTGATACAGAACAGACCGCTGTCTAGAGGGAACGGCGTTTGGAGCGGACGCACACGCGGTGTCTTGTGGACGGGGTGGGCATTGGGTGTTGGCGGAGGAGCTACACACGCAGCAAGGAGAGAGACACCACTTCGGACGAGCGAGGGCCAGAGAACCACACACGACAGAACACAACGCGAGGACGAGGAACGAACGCCGGCCTCGTTCGGACGCGATCGCGGGATGCCGAGCGTGCGTGGGCGCGTGGAGCCAGCCCGAGCAAACATCTGCGCCGAGGCGCTCAGAAACAAAGCCGTCTAGGCGCGGGAGCCGCCAGTGATCGGCGGTGCTCTCCTCTTTCTTCACAGGATATACATCTCTAGAGGTCTCGACCTACATACATCGGTATACACATCCATACAACGAGCGACATGCCGTTTCTTGAGGAGGACAGCACATTCTGTCTGTCCAGACATACTGGATGTCGACAAAAGGAAAACAACGGACCAGACAAGAACCATGGTGAGAAGGCAAAACGGCAGAGCTGAAAAGGAAGAAACAAGAGGAAGATCGGCACTGCAAACCCTTGGCGGCTCGCGTCTCGTCCTGACTGGGCGGTTTGAAGCAGACTTGCGCTGCAAGAGAGCAAGTGAACCAAGAATCAGACGCAAGAAAAAAGAAGAGAAAAAGAAAAAGAAGAGAAAAAGAAAAAGAAAGAAAAAATGAAAAAAGAAAGAAAAAAAGAAAAAAGAAGAAAAGTTTGCTTGGTACTGCCCGCCTGCATATGCACAGCATCCATTAGTTTCGGTCGTGGTTCTCCGCTCTGGCGAGAGACGAAACGACAGAGCGAGGGAAAACAGGAAGAGGAACTGGGGCTGATCGATGGGTCCGGTAGACAGTAGACACAGACAGGATAAAGGGATTCTACTTTATTTTCTTTATTTTATTTCATTTTATCTTTCCTTTTACCCTGGCTTGTGTCTGATATCAGTCGGATATCCGTGTAAGTGGGCAGAAAAAAAAAGCTTCACCAAGATGATCACCAACAACCAGATGCTACGCTTCCATCCTCTCTCCAGCCTGCCATGCCCTTCCCTCCCACCTGCAGAAACCCTTCACGTTCGCTCTCTCGCTCCCCCCTCCGGGCGGCCAGCATCAATCAGCCATCTGGCCAGAGCAGCCCCCTCCCATTCCGGATTTGGCGCGGGACACTGCAGCCTGCATGAAGCGCGCGCCGAGCTGTTTGCCGGCCTCTCCCACTCTCGTCGGCGGGTGGCCGTCTCGCTTGCTTCGGTCTCGGTTTCGTCTGCTGCCTCCTCTGCTGCTCGCTTCCGCTCTGATCCCTTGCTCTCGCTCCATGGACGGACGTGGTGTCGCCCACCTGGACCAATGCAGCTTAGCTGCTGCTGCATGCACTCTGCTCTGGCGAGAAGAGCAAACAATCACCACCGCCACCACCACCACCGGCCGCGGCCGTTTTGGTTCCTCTTTCTGTCTTGTTGTTCCTGCTCGGCGGTTAAATCGCCCGATTACTGGCACACGGAACGATGCAGGGTACTTGTTCCCCACCCACCAGCAAACAACCCCGAAGCCCGTTGTCCATGGTTCTTCCGCCCCCCCCCATCCCCGTCTTCTCCCACCGGTGAGTCTCCTGTGTCTCGCCCTCACACTCAATCTCCATCTCGTATTCCTGATTGTTTCGGTTTCACTTTCTTTGCTCGCCTTACCCTCTATCTGTCTGTCTGTGTCGATGTGGTGGTGGTGGTGGTGAGGTTTCGGGCTCTGTGGTGGTTTTCTTTTTTCTTCACCCGTGAAGGATCTCGATGGGCTGGTGAAGAGCTGAGAGTTCACACGTTCGATCGCGGCTGTTTGTTTTTGATTGCCTGGCACCCGCCGCCGGTTATCTTTTCACTCACACCATTATTTGAGATTAATTGCACTGGTATCTGTAGCCACCGCTTGGGGCAAGCCCACGAAATCGTGGCTTGTTTGCAGGTCCTGCAATATATGGCGGAATAGACACGTAGCAGAGGAAAAAAAGAAGAAGAAAAAAATGAAAAATGAAAAGAAAAAAAAATGAACTCCCAATGCAGGGTCTTCCTCCTCCAATGTCTCCGTTTGTCGTCCCAGGTTTTGCTCAAGAGCCCTTCCCAGGCATGTATGTCTCACTCCTAGTAATGGCACGTCTTGAGCCCCGACACCCAGAGAAGCCACCACACCCCGAGCCTCAGTCACATCCGCGAAAAAAAAGAAACAAGAAAAAGGATAGAAGAGGACCCTCTCGAAACAAACAGACAAAAAAGAAAGAGAAAAAAAAGATGGCGCCCGCTAGAGCTGCAAGTCAAACTCAACCACCCATCTGGTTGATGAGCTGGCACTTTGCGCCGGGTGATACAAACGGCGTCGTCGAGTGGGCCCAGAAACAAACCGCAAACCAACCTGCAGCAAGAAACCGCCAGAAAACAACCAGACAGAGCCAGGCATTCGCATCTCAGCCGTGGCCGAGCTCTGTTTGTCGGCTGCAGGCTAAGCCGCATCCGGGTTGAGGCCAATGCAGCGAATCTATGCCAACGGACGAGGGGAAAGGGTGAGGTCGCGGGTGCTGGGCTGGAAGAGCAAACGACACGGGAGACAGAGACACAGGATGCCAGAGGGAGAACTCAAGACAAACAAACACCAGGAGAGGGAAGCGAGCGGTCCCCCCTCACACTTCGCTGCCCAGGCCTCCGGCTTGGCCTCCCGCTGCCCGGGCTTTCGCCAATGCTGCGGATGTGCATGCCGCATTCCGCAAGGTTGCAGTTCTTGCGGCGTCTGGTCCTGGGCTCTGTCATGTTTCCTCCCGCGTCGGTCTGCTGGCTCTGTGAGCCTTTTGTCTCTTATGCCGTTGGATCGCGGGTATATGTCCCCTCTCGCCTGCGTCGTTTTGCCCGCGCCACGCCCGCCATGCACACCATCCATCGCATCCAGCTGAAAAAGAAGACCCGAGAACCCAAACAACACCCACTCCACCCACACTGGAAATCCTCCATCAGGGCCCGGAAAGTCGACACCGCCATGGTCCCATGTTCACGCCGTCTCTCTGCAGCTTCTTCCTCCCCAGGGTCTGGTGTGCGGCGTGGATCTGTCCGTCTGATCAGCGGCCCTCTCCCCCTCTCTTTCTCCCACTCACTCTTCCACCACTCGCTGGCTCGCTCCACATTAAAGCCTGTTCCCGCCGGTAATTCTCCCTCTGGTCATTCTCGCTCGTAGGGCCTCCAATTGCATTGGCCCATTGCCGCCGGAGCCTAGCGGAGAGACACCGGAGTTGTACCTTTTGACAGGAGGATCAAAAAAGAAAGAAAAGAAAGAAAGAGAGCCCACTAGATAGTGTCAGGAGGAGGAGACACATGGTGGTAAACAGGAACACAACACTGTTGTGTGTCGAACTGACCTTGGGTGAATTTCACACGGAGAGAAAAAACAAATAAAAGGTTCACACACGCATATGTCCTTCCCCTCAACTTCACAGTTACACAGCTTGCGCCATCCGTCCTAACTTGCCCAAGACACACACACACACACTTGACCTGCACGTCCGCCTGGAGATCTTCTTTTGGTCTTTTCCTCCTTCGTTTCTCCCCTCTCCCCCTTCACCTATCTTTGTCTCTGTTTCTCTCCACCCACTCAGGCCACCACCAACAACCACCCCCCCCCCGGTTCCGACTCTGCCTCACGGGTACCCGCATGCCGTCATACTGCTTTCGGAGTAGGGCGTGGCTTGGCACGCGTAAAGCCGGTCAGTCATGGGGAAAAAAAGCGAGCAGCAAGACTTTACAAACGAGATCACAGCGAAACGGAACGGCAGCACCTGTTGGAAGACAACAGAGTGTTGAAAGTGGAAAACGAAAGAAGTGGGGTCAGTCTCCCGTCCGCCAGCCGGATGCGTGCCCGTCACAGGAGAGACGGTGTGGGCAGCCCAAAGCCACGGCAGGACTGCCAGCATCAGACAGGGTTCGGGGAGGCCATCGTCGAGGCAGGGAGGGAGGTCCGGGTTGGCGTGTGTGTGTGTGTCTCCTCTAGAGACCAACGCGGAGTGAAAACCGAAATCTGGGCTCTTGGGGCCCGACGATACCTTTGGTCTCTCGCCACTTACCCAAACGCTAACATGCAGCCAAACACTAGACGAAAGATTCCCTGCGGGTGTGCTGTGCGTGTGCTTGTTCAGGCCCGTCTGGCTTCTCTGCTTATCGGCCAATCGGGGCCTGCTGCGTCTGGCGCGCGCGCGCTCCGGCAAACAACACAAGCGGGTTGGAAACGAGGCCTACCACGAACGCAGCGTTGTGTGCGTGTGTGCATGTGGGTGTGTTTGAAACAGTCCAGCGCACCTCTCCCGCTTTTCCCCCGCTCCTCAGGCAGAGAGAGGGAGGGAGGGCAGACCAGCACGTTTGTTTCTCGACACACACACACACACACGTTCTCATCGGTCCGGGACAGACGCCCAACAACACGACCAGAAGAAAAGAGGGGAAATAAAAGAAAAAAAAGAGAAAAAAAAGCCCCAGGAAACGGAGGGGCAGAAGCAGACCGCCGAATTGGGCGTACAAAGGGGGCGGCCAAGCATCAGAGTCTGCGATAGATGAAATGGGGTTGCACCGTATCCCACACCGTCATATGCACACATATACGTGCCGCAACACAGCACTTCCGAGAGCGCGCTGTTTATGGAGGTTCTGCCCTTTGCCTTCGACTCGCACCTCTAGTCCCAAAGCCAGAAACGTGCCAGACACACACACACACACACCTCCCCCGTTTCGCAACGAATGAGTAATCCAGAATCCTCGGTGATGACGGAGACGGCGCGTTATGTGTGTGTTTCTCTGCGTGTGTGTGCAGGAGTGTGGACGCTGTGCAACGGCAAACACCAGCACGAGAAGAGATTGCACACATACATCCAGCCACTCGCGTCATCGCAATATTGCAATCGGCGCGTCTTTCTTCACACACTCTCTGTCTTCTTTCCTTTTTGCTGCTCCGGCGGTCGTTTGCGTTGGGCGGTCTGGTATCTCTGCGTGTGTCAGTCTGGAGGGGGCGTCACGACGTCCCCTTCCCCGCTGCTACTGCTTCCTTTCTCCGCTCATCGGCTGGTGGAGTTCACGGGCGTTTTGGTTTGTGCTGCTGGTCTGTTTCGGCTGGCCGCAGCGTGGGATCGGGCAACTTGTGCCGAAGGGAAGACGAAGAGCGTCTTCTGAAGCACGGAGGGGGGCAGTGGTGCAAGTGGAGGTGGAGGCGCGCGTCGGGCTTGTCAAGAACCCGCGAGGCGGACGTCAGTTGAAAAGACGGTGAGAGAGAAACGAGGAGGCAGAGAGATAGGGCGCCTGCAGGACGGGGTGGGTGGGATGATCGAGAGATGGGGGAGAGCTCATAGGCCGAGAGAGTGTGCACGCAAGCGAGCGAGGGATTGATGGGGGAGGAGGGAACAGACACTCACTCCTGGCTGTCTCTGCACCGGACGGTGTGTTTCTGTACAGCTCTCTGTCTCTGTGTCTCTCTCTCCCACACACACCCTCTCCCCCGGCTGTCCTCCTGTCTTCCCGCCCTCTCACCATCCGGCACTCTGTCTCTGGGACCGTTTGTCTGTGGCTTTCCCCCCGGCTGGGTATGTCTCGCACACATAGCCCCCCGCCCCCATCAGTATCCCCCGTTCGTTCCCCTGTCCGGTCGTGAGAACATCACGTCTGTCTCCCACCAGTCTCACCTTTTCTCTCGTATTTACTCCTCACCAGACCAGCTCCAGACCCACCGGCCGCAGTCCAAACCAACTTCCCGCCGTTTCACACTTCCTCACCCTGCTCCTCAAAAGAAGAAGACGAGAATCAAGCTGCATCCCATTCACTGCCAAAGACGCACTCGGGCGTGGTCGGCGATTGCAAGCTCGTTTAGCCAGACGGGAACGACGAAACATCCCCTTATGCAGGACAAAGATGTCGTTTGCAAGAACACAGCAATGCACACGCCCCTTCCTTGGCCTGGCGGTTTGGTTTCTCACCTCGCCCGTATCTGCGTTTGCTATTTCAGCTGTTGTGTGTCTAGCGAGGGACACGTGTTTGGCGAGCCCTGCACACCGGTGCCAAGGATCCCAAAAGAATCCGCGCCCGATGGTGTTTGACGGTGAAGTCCGTCTAGACGAGGGGAAATTGCGTTTTCTGCTAGGTGGTACCGTGAGAGGGCGGACGCCAGGGGCCACTATGGACAGGAGATGAGGGGAAATCGAGGCGGAGTGGATGAGTGTTGTCAGGTGTCAGACACAAACAGATGCTGCTGTGTAAGAGTTTTGCCCTCAAGCCACCGTTTTAATCTCTCTCCTGCTGTCTCTGTCCCTCCGCCGGAAGATGGACCTCATCGCCTCGGGTTGCCTTCCACGAGAAGACAGATGGAGGAGAGGCGTGGGGATAAGATCGCCAGCGAGTCCAAGGCTGGTGATGTGCACACACAGACAGAGAGTCTCCAAGCCCACACCAGTGTCCACGAAGATGGGACGAGAGGGGAGAGACACCACGGGGAGAGCAGAAGACGCCCCCAAGGTCATACTGCGTTTCTGGTCATCTCCCAGTGACCAGTCGCGAGCCAACCAACGACACGCAAAAGACAAAGTGCCAATGCCCCGCTGTGTTCAACATTTCGCTCCCGGAACCCCTTCCCGGGCGTGCAGAGGATGATGCTTCATGCACCCGGCCCGTATGGGATATTGCTGGTCCTCAGTGGACGGGCGATGGGGGCATTGCGTGTTTGGTGAAAGTGAAAATGTTTGCCTGTCGTGCACTCGGAGCAGCCTGCTATTTGCGGCCGCGCCGCCACTTCATTTCCTATCGTTTGGAGATGCCTCTGATATCAGATGTGGGCGGAGCGAGGGCAGGAGCAAGAGCAAGACCGACTGGACATCACAGAGATCATGGCCGCACTGCAGCGCGCTTGTCGGTATTCGTGATGTCATGTGCTCACATGATGTTGCACGATCAGTTGTGTGACTTATGTGGTGGTAGAGATCGTAGTGGTGATGCGAATTAGGGTTAGGGTTTGGTATAAAGACTCTCGTGCGGCAGAATCATCAGGCGACAAAATGAGCGAGAACCACGCATTAGAGGAAATGACAAGATCCATGCCTCACTCGTGGCGCGGTTAGCTGGAATGGAAGCCAGAGATAGTCGGGGCATAGTCGGTGGAGACTAGCTCGCTGCAGACTGGCTGGACTCGTAAAGGGAGAACCGACACCGAAGGGAGTTGGGCCGGTTTGCTTAGAACCACCAACTAGCAAACAAGATCTTGCGTGTGCTGATACCGCAAAGACAGAAGACGAAAGACAGGTTTCAGGCTTCACGATGGAACTCTGGCCTGATGTGACAGCGATGCAGCATCAGTTCATCTCGAACCACGGCCGAGTCCCTCTACCACTGGGTTCCCAGCCAGAGTTGCATCTGGCGGGCCATTGAGAGCGTCTGCGGAATGGATTCCAGCGGCCGCATGCTTGCTACTGGCTGTGCTAGCAGCCAAGTCACATGCGGGACAGAGCTGAGGGTCCAGGGGACAGGGAAAACACCACCGCCGTCCCAAGAACAAACACTCGCTGCAGACTAACCCTGAAGGGCGAGAGACTCTCGACCTGTTGTCTCTGATGACTGTGTAAATGCATGTATCATCAAGAATGATCCGACGAACCAAGAACATCGAGACATGTCCGGCGTGTCTGAGAGATTTTCTCTTCCGTTGGAGCGCGGCGGGAACTGCAGTGTTTTTCCCCGCTGCCAGCCCGCATGTGAAAATTATGCAAATATGCAGACGACTGGATCAGGATGTTGAGCTCAAAAGGAAGACGTTAGATGTGTTTTTCAGGGAAGAAAGAAAGAAATGAAAAAAAAAAGCTGGAGGCGGGAGGGAAGTGGGTAGTTGGAGATGGTTGGAAGTTGGAAGCTTAGCTGGGGTTTCGCGGTACTTACCTGCACGTACAAAGTTGTGCGGGGAGAGATGTACCTTCGCTTTATCAATCAGTGCCTCGTGACCCCAACGGAGAAACAGAGCCGTCTCCAAGAAAGGGACGCACTGACTTTCCGACTACTGCAGGCAGAGTGGGAAGTCCAGACTCTCCGGCTTGTTTCGTTCTCCAGGGTTGCTGTGGTGCGGAATGAGAGGCGATATTGACTGCCAGACAGCTAGTTGAAGCCGTGAGAAATAGAAATGAAGAACTGAAGCTATCTCGAATGAATCAACTGCTCTCGGCCAAGTTGATCACGTAACATCTGACAAGATGCTCTTACTCAGGCCTTTTCTGGCTCAGTAGTGCAGCAACTAACTTCGGAAGGAAGCTGTTCTGGGAGCAACTGCCTTCATTTTCTTCTATACTCTCACTCTCTTTAAGGCTCTTTTATTCTTCGACTTGCTTCTTCTTCCTCGAAGTATTCCCCACCATCCTTTCTTCTTCTTTTCTTCTTCTTTATCTCTTCGTCATCCTTTAACATGGCTCTATTGATTTTGCTTTTGTCTCTCTCTTAAATAGACCATCCATCGCATCCATCATCCTTGTGTCACTTAATAAAAACCACGCTCGTCCCTTTCTGCTCTGCCACAATCCTCTCTTTCGCTTAGGGTACCAACAGAACGAGGTTCTCTCCAGCTGTATACGATTGACATTCCCGCCATTGTGTTCCTGCAAAAGCCGTTTCTTCAGTCTTGTTCTTCTTTGCCCCTGTCAGCCTGTGTGTGGCCCACAGTGAGCCAGACCCTGCTTTTCCGTGCCTAAGAAACCTCGTACCACCGGGTTTTGGCCTTTTGGGGAGTTTTTTTTCGGTACGTTATAGCCGGGACAGAGGCAGTGTGTGTGTGAAGAGACGGTCTGAGACATGCTGGACTGCAAGCTGCGGTTCCTGCACAAGCTCTGAATCTCCTCGTATATCCGTCTCTCCCGACCTGTGTGGTTCCATTAACTCAAATGGGATGAACCGTGCCAAACCTTCCTCCAGCATAACATTCCAACCCTCTCTACCATATCTCCGTCTCCAAGTTCTGCCTCACTGTCTGTCTACCCAATCCTCCCTGTGGCCTGATCCCTGTTACGGTGGTGATGACAGAGCCGATCTTCCGCTATTTGCGCTCGTTCAGGTAAATCAGGCTATCATTTTATGTACCTAGACCCTTACTGAACTCGCCTGTACGATGACCTATCACCCTCCTGCATTCTGGATCTGGGGGAGACCAGCAAAACACCGCCTATCGATAGAGGGCACAGTCACTAATTTGGGCTAGAACAGCAAGATAACCACAGACGCAGATTGATCTCCCTCGATTCTTCCCTGTGCCGCCACTATTCGAAACTTTTGTCGTCGTCGTCGTCGTCGTCGTCGTTTCCACCCCCTGGTCAATTGACGTGGCTGAGTTGAAACCTTGTCCGACCAAAAAGAGGAAGCACAAATCTGCGAATACGTACGGCCTTGCTTGATGTTTCCGGTACCGTACGGGCTCTCTGGATATTTGCGGCGTATCTCCAAGCACACGGTATTTCGAGAAGGAATCGAAATTAACAGCTAAATACGGAGTTTGTCGCGCGGAATTGCACACAGCTCTGAACACATCCGCCGAGGTTTCGTTTCTATTCATTTGCGTTTGCATTGAAGCCGGCGCCACTGCGAATACGTAACGTCGAATGGTCCGTGATTGATCCTTGCTTGCTCGGCTCCTGTGACTGGGCCCTCGACGTCTCCCTCTCTGGGATATACATGATACATACCGAGTTGCATTCCCTGATCTCTGGCCTGACGTACGTCGACTCAAGCGCTATCTCGTCGCCACCAGGCAGACGCAAGAAAGCAAAGAAGGAAACCCGAAATAACCACCTCTCACCATTCCATTCCACCGTCATTACTTGCTATATTCATTCTGTCAGTCTTTTCTCGCTCCGAGCTTCTCCAACCAGTCTCGACCCCAAAGACCACACACTGGGGCTCGTTCATGCTTTACTGCTGTGGCGTTCCACTCGCCACCTTATCTCTCTCTCTCTCCTCCAACCCCTCCCACCCGTTAATTGTGTGTCCCTCCTGATTCTGGTTTGGCCTTCTTATTTCCTATTTCCCCAAACTGAAACGCTGCTGGCTGCTGCTGCCCACAAACGGCTTCCTCGACCACAGAAGAAGTGTGCTTCCCTCGCCTCACGGCCGTCGGTCTTTTGATATCCTTCTGTTTTTCTCTCGTCAGCATCCTGTTTATGGTTATTGCCCTCTACATCTGATATTGCCTGAACTTTGCGCCTCGCTTTCTCCCTATCTCATCGGCTTCTGGCTTCCTCTTCCTCCTCACTCCTCCTCTTCGACGCCGCCTCCTATTTTAACCCTGATAACCCTGGCCGTGTCTGTATGTCTGACCCTGCTTTTTTGCCTGCATATTTGCCTATCCATCCTCCCCCCGCCCTTGATCATATCTTGTGAGCGCCTGACGCACCTCTAACCACGTACCGCCCAACCGCCGAATTCCGATAGATTTTTTTTCGGCTTGAAAATACATAACGCCTCCCGTTACATCGATCTTGGAACGAAACCCTATTTCCTATTTTGCTATTACGACCTGACGATCCTTGTGTTCGCCTATTTCGCTCTCGATACCCTCTTTTTTTTGTCTTGTTTCCTTCCTTTCCTGTTGCTCTCTCTTCCCCGCCTCCGAACTCGTTCGACAGAATCGCACAGTACAGACTCCACAGCCTTTATTTATATCCTTATCGATACATCTTATCACGCTCTCTTACGATCCCTTAACCGACTCATCCTACCATAATACCATCTCGAATACAAGAACCGCCAGCTTGAGCTGTGATACATCCGCAGCCATGCGTCCTCCGAGGATAATAATCCTCTTCTTCTTCACCACCGCCTGCGTTTTCCTCATCATTCGCGTCGCCTCCTCACACTCCCACACACGCGATGCCATCCCTGCCCAGAGCATTCCCACCGGGAGCCGGACGATTCTAGCTCCGTTAATCTCCTTCAGTCTGCCGTTTGCCCTGTTCCCGCCAACCGCCGACATTATCCTGCGAGACGACAACAGCACTTCGTTTCCTGCCCGCCCCGCCGCCTTCGGGCCCGATCCGCCCGAGGCTGGCCTGGTCGGCCAACTGTGGATCGGTAGCGAATTCACCGACGATAACCTGGCCGAGGGCGAGGGTGAAGGCGAGCTGGGATGCAGCGACATTCCGGGATGGGACGATGGCAGTTCTAGCGACTCCATGAAGATGATGTCTAAAGTCTCGTCTAAACGCCCGTCCCGCGTGTCGACCGACTCCGAGCAACAAACCAAGCGCGCTATCGCCGACGGCCCCATGGTGGCTAGCGAACCTCGACCCAACCGTAGACCCTCGGCGCCGGTCGACGACGGCACCGATGACTACCTCCACCAAGAACTGTCCGGGTCGCCTCGCTACCAACATGATGCCACCGGCCCGGGCAGCACCAGCCACGCCGATATACAGTCGATCCAAGAATCCGCCGAGATTGCTGGCAAGGTGGTGTTGATAAGCCGGGGTGGCTGTGGGTTCCTGGAGAAGGTCAAATGGGCTCAGCGCCGTGGCGCGAAGGCCGTCATTGTCGGCGATAGCCGCAAGGATGGCCCGCTCATCCAGATGTTTGCGCGGGGCGACACATCGAACGTTACTATCCCGTCGTTGTTCATCTCGCGAACATCGGCCCAGATGCTGGCGTCGCTGTCGCTTCCCGGAAGCTTTATCGAGGACACTATCGACGAGAATGGCAAGCCGGCCCTCAAGGTGCAGCACAGTGCTAAGAAGCCTGCCGCCACCGCCAAAGCTAAATCCAACAAGGCGGCCTCGTCGGCTGCCAACGCTGGAGGACCTCTCCAGCAGCACGAGGCCCACAAGGCCGCGGATGACAAGCCGGCTCCAAAGGTCGAGTCGCACTCGTGGGTGTGGAACCTGTTCCACCCTGGACGTACCGGCGGACACCGGAAGTCAACCTCTAGTGACTGGGTCATGGTCGACGATTGGAACGACGAGAAGGACAGGCAGATCACCAAGAGCCTCGCCAAGTCAGAGCCTAGCAACCAAGACATCCCTTCCCGGTCGGCCGCGGACAACATCCTCAGCGACGACACTCCCGATATCACCGACGCAGACGCCCCCGCCAACGAAAAGACCAAGGGAACCAGCCACGCCACGTTCATGGCCAACCTGTTCCACAGCGACGACAACGACAAGTCGGAGCAGGGCGAACCCAGCCCCGAAGCGCCGGAGACGATTGCTTACAAGCCCGCCAACAACGACTTGTCGGCTGCCGAGGGCCGCGACGGGCTGTGGGTGGTTATCAAGCCCAACGGATACTCGACCAGTGCGCTGCTAGACACGCTCCTGGTGCTGGTGATTAGCCCGCTCGTCACGTTATCAGTGGTGTACACTCTGCTGATCGTGCGGGCGCGGATCCGGCGGCGCCGGTGGCGCGCACCCAAGTCGATCGTCGAGCAGCTCCCCGTGCGCACATTCCGACGCATCTCGC
Organism: Knoxdaviesia proteae; assembly: GCA_001510565.1. Lineage (NCBI taxonomy): Eukaryota > Fungi > Ascomycota > Sordariomycetes > Microascales > Gondwanamycetaceae > Knoxdaviesia > Knoxdaviesia proteae. Next base: position 496,897 of record LNGL01000024.1, read on the forward strand.
CGTCGCCGACACCGTCCCCACGGTTACCTTCGCCAAACAGCTCGTCGCCCACCACGCCACTGCTGCAAGCGTCTGGCAGCGCTGCCTCGAGGTCACGGCCGCGGTCTAGAACGACGTCGGCCGTGCCGGAGCCCAGCGACTACCTTACGGTGGATACCAGTCTGGTTGCCGCCGCCGCCGCTGCGGCTTCCTCTTCCATGCCGTCGTCGTCGTCGTCGTCCAACGCGGCGGCCGCGGGCAGCAACAGTGCGCGCAACGAGGCGCGTGGCCAGCGGCAGAGCGAGTGGAAGAAGTACATGGGGCGGCAGATCGAGTGCGCGGTGTGTCTGGAGGAGTACATTGACGGGGTCAGCCGGGTGATGAGTCTGCCGTGCGGGCACGAGTTCCACGTCGACTGCATCACGCCGTGGCTGACGACGCGGCGGCGCACGTGTCCGATCTGCAAGGGCGACGTGGTGCGCAGCCTGGCCAAGGGCCCGGTGACCAGCCCGCGCTACGAGCCCTACCAGCCCGGCGACGACGACGGCCTGGCCGGCACGTTCTCGGGGTTTGCGGCGGCTGCGGCGGCGGCGACGTCTGGTGCCGGCGGGTCTGGCGCGGGCGGGCTGGGTGTTGGTGGGCTGCGGTCGCAGGCCCATAGCACCAACGGCAACAACAACAACAACAACAACAGCAATGCCGGCCACGCGCTCGGCGATATCGACTCGGACCTCGAGAGCGGGCTGCTGCCGTCGCCGCGCCACCGGTCGATCGGCGCGCGGGCCGACCGGCTGCTGGGCATGCTGTCGAGTAGCTGGGGCAGCTCGGTGCGGTCCGGGTCGGCGTCGCCGCCGCCGCGGCGGTCGGGGCGCGGGGCCGACCCGGATGACTACGAGCCGGACTCGATGTACCGGTTCTAACGGCACTGCTTCTGCGCAGTGTCTGTCGGTCCGTCTGTCTGTCTGTCTTGTTTTCCTTTTCCTTTTGTAGTCCCCACCCATTTGCCTCCGTTCTTCGGCGGTTTGGAAGTACTTGCACTTGGTGGACATCTCTCTCTCTCTCTTTTTGGTCTTCTTTTCTCTTTTGTCTTCTTCATCACTGCTGGGTGTTTGCAGTATCTGGTTCGACCGTCTCTCTTCTTTTCCCACTTTCCGCGCTCCTCTATCTCATCTCTCACACATACCTTTCCCTCTGTTTCTGCATTCTTTTTTTTGTTTTCCGGATACGATTGTCATGACTTCCTACTACTGCTGCTATTACTTACTACCCACACTCGCTTGTGTTTTTGTCTCTCTTTTTCTCTTTTTGGCTATCTTGCGGGTTTCTTCCTAGGATTAACTTCACGTTACGCATTCTACTGTCCTCAGGTGAATTAATCAGTGTTCCGCTCTGCCCAGTTCATGCTTCTTTTGCCCCATACAGGATGCTTGTACGTGACCTTCTCGTGCTATGTTAAAGTCCCAGTTCTTCTGAGGGGTGAGTTCGTCTTCTGGAGTAGTCTGGCTGCTTGGAGGAGACTAAGCCGTGATATATCTGGTCAGACTCTCGGTGCATTCGCTTCCGAGAACTTGTAGAAGACCACGGATATATCACCGGGGCCGTGACCCAGCTGCGTTTCCATCCACATCCAGCGCCGCCTTAACCTGGACGGGTGCATCACCAGATTCCTTCTTCGTCGCTGGCTATTCACGGCATGCTCAGTGTACGCGGAACCCGGGTTTGGCATTGTAGCTAACCCGAAAGAACAAGAGATACTTCCAACAAACAATGAACCGGACATAACCATACTTTGAAAGAAACAACGGTGTTGAGATCGCCAACTCAGCGTGTTCCGCTCCCTCTTCAACCCCCCCAAGCATCATCATCATCATCATCTTCAACATCATCCCCTCCCGACCAGCGGAACTTCGTCTTCCCTCCCGTCCGACCGTCTTTTACTCCCCCACGCCAGATCCCTTCCAGTCCCGAAACCCAGGGGTTTCAAAAACCAGAACTTAGAGAAACAAAAAAAAGCACAGTTCTCTATGCATTAGCGTCCGGAATACAAAGGTATCCCAGGTACGAAATGGACAGAGTGAGAAAGCAAGTAAAGATGATTCTAGAAAAGTGAAGAGAAACAAGGCATCAAGAGAGAGATCAGGAAAGAGATCAAGAAACGAGATCAAGAAACGAGATAAGAACGAGTCCAGGACCAAAACAACAACAGGGAAGAAGAACAAGAAGAAAAGAGCAAGACGGGAAATAACTCGGGCCAACGATCTGCCATCACACAACACCTCTCACACACTCTTCCTCTGACTCTACCTCCACAAGAAACTGCTGGGTTTAGATCTCGCACAGCTGCGCATACTTGCCCCCATCGCCAACAAGCTCGTCATGCATCCCGCGCTCACACACGCGGCCGTCCTCGAGGTACAGCACCGAGTCCGCGTCGCGCGTCGCCGCACACGGCCGCCGCACCGCCATGAACGTGGTGCGCCCGGCGCACAGCAGCTGCACCGCCTCGCGCACTGCCGGCGCGTTGGCAGTGCCCGTCGGCGTATCCGCCAGCCACGCGCCGTGCGAGTCGTCGATGACGATGATGCGCGGGTTGCGCAGCAGGATGCGCGCCAGCGCGAGCAGCTGCACCTGCCACACGGCCAGCGCGTGCGTGTGGCCGTCGCCGCCGGTGCCGATGACGGTCGCGTAGCCGTGCGGCAGCGCCGCGATGGTCTCGTGCAGGCCGACCTGCATGCACGCGGCGCGCACGTCGTCCTCCGACGCGCACGGCCACGCGCACAGCACGTTGTCCATGATGCTGGCGGTCAGGACGTGCACCACGGGCGGGAGGATGCCGATGCAGTCGCGCAGGCGGTGCACCGGCAGCGTCACCACGTCGTGGCCGTCAATCACCACCGCGCCGGAAGACACCTCCAGACGGCGGTGGATCAGGGACAGAAGCGCCGTCTTGCCCGCACCGGCGGGGCCGACGATGGCCACGCGATAGCCGGGGCAGGCGGAGATGTCGACAGACGACAGAATCGCGTGGCTGGGCTTCATAGGCAACACCAGACCGACGTTGCGGAACTGCACCGCGCCAGAGAACACGCACGGGTAGTTCTCAATGGCCTTGCGCTGCGTCTCCTGCTGGCGAAGGCGCTGGTTGAGGAACACCTCGGCATCTTTCATAATCGGGCCCAGCTTGACGTACCGGCCGGAGAAGTCCAGCAGCGGCGACGACAGAATTGCCCACACGGCGAGGAGCATGGCGAAACTGCCAATCGACGACGTATAGGTGATGGACGGCATGTCCTGGGCCACCACCATGCACGAGCCGAGGATGCCGAAAAACAGAACAAGCGACTGCGTTCCCTGGGCGTACAGCGACGAGAACACCGGCCGCCAGCGGGCGCGGAACCGGAGAATCGGATCCGCCGAGGGGACGGGAGACGGGTTCGATCTCACCGAGCGGGTGATTTCCTCGCCGCCGCCGTTGCCACCCATAATCATGGTTCCAGCAATGACGAGAACAACTGCAGTCACTCCGACAATGCAGGCAGCGTACAAATTGACCAGGTGGGCGAGAATAGCGATGCCAATGCACACATCCAGAACCGCGGGAATCAAGTGCTCGGCCAGCTCCTGCATCATCACCACCAGGGCTTCCGGCTTGACACGGGTGCCGGCGGTGGTATCCGGCAGCTCCGGGGTCAGGGCAACCAGATGGCCCAGAGCCATCTGGCTGAGACGATCATAGATACGCCCCTCAATGTCAATCTGCGCAACCGATCCCACCAGGTTCAGCCCGCCGATGCCGGCCAGAATGCGACAGAACAGCCAGTTGGCGATCTCAATCCACACCTTGGAGTGCAGGCCGACCTCGGTGCCCGACGCCGCCAAGGCCTCAATGTGATCGGCAATGCGGCCGAGGCCAACCACCAGAATGACATTGATGGCACGCATGGCCACGGTGTACAGCACCAGGCCTCCCAGCGCCAGCTGGGCGCGGCGGTCGTTTCGCGGCCACACCACAGGCAGGGTGGTGGCCACGATGCGCGTGTAACCGGACAGACCCGCCTTCCACATGTCCTCCAGATAGCGGGGTTTGGCAATGAAATGGATGGTCTCCGGCTGCAGGTTCTCGATTGAGCAGCTCGCGCTGTGCATCGTCGTGGCCAGCCGGCTCTTTTCGGACGGCGATCCCCCGTGGGCCTCCATGTCGGGGTCACCAGCACGTGCATCCTCGGACCAGAACCCGGCAGCACATGCCTCCAGAGCCAGAAGCCAAGTGGTGGCGAGTCGCATCACACGGAACGACAGCGTACTGATGAGCATCGCGTTACTGCCATAGGCTGGTGCTTCGGCAACACAAAGCCCAACCTCGAGCAGAAAGCCAACAAGCCAGACAATCATGTGTGACAGCCACACCGTATCACCAGTCGACAGACGGGCAGTCAGATAGCGGCCAATGAGGCTCCAGAGCGTAGCAGTGGCCAGGAGCAACATGGGACGGCCGCCGTTGGTGGAAATGTCAAAGCCGCCGTCCATGTACGACACAGCCACAGCGGTCGCGGAGTGCATTCCATACGATACGGCCATGAAAATGCAGCCGTACAGGAACAGCGTGGCGCCTCGGGATGCCATCTGACGTGTCTGCACGCGGGGGGTCCCGGATTGACCCGACGCAAAGCCGCACAGCCCGGCCACGATCAGAAGCATGACGGCCGGATATGCCAGTTCCATGTTCCGAAGAACAGTGTCGTCGTGGTAGAATTGGGCCATATCGTCAAGGTCTGGCCCGAAGTGTAGATCTTGGATATGATAGAGAGGTCCGCCTCGATCACGCCTTTTTGGATACGAGGGCTGGACGATCTATATATGAAGCGGGCAGATCTGGGGAAGATTCACACGTCAGAAAAAGAAAAGCAGAGAAAATCCCAGTGAAGACCGATGATCCTGGTACTCACAGAGCAATAACGCGAAGCATATATATGCAAGTAAATGCTTCGTGGGTGGTGGTTGTCGAGTGGCGGGAGAACCGGATGAGGGGTGGAGAAGTGCCCGATGACCGTCCCAGTAATATCCGGGATGGTGGAAGATGGACCCCAAAAAAAGGAAGCAAAGTTAAGAGAGATTCCGAAGCTGGGAGCTCGTATAGCTAGAACCAAAGTTGCCACCACAGTAAGGACCCAGTTAAAAAAAAAAGAAGAAGAGGTGTTGGAGACTCGACGTAAATATCACCACCACTTGGAGAGGTAGAGATGAAGATATACCGAGAAAAGAAAATCGAAAAATAGAAGAGAAAATGAGATGAAAAAGAAAAAAAAAGAAGAGAAGGAGAGGAGGTCAACGGTCAACCCTTTTTTCACCTAGGAAGGATACGGAATATAAAGGGGACACCGAAAGACCAGACAGAACACACCCAGATGGCAAAAAATCAAATAAAACTGGAGGCCATTCGCGTACACAAACGGCGACGGGCAAATGCAGCAAACGGAGTCGACCCAAGCACCAACAGCAGCAGGAAGATTGGCCCAGAGAAACACACAAGACTGCATTGGCAAACCGCATCTGCATGGAATATGACACTAAACCGACCCGGTGGACAGGATGGATGAAAAAAGATGCAGCGCCAGAATCATCGAGCGACCGACGATTGTGCCAACACATACATCAGCGCTCAAGATCTGCAGCCAGCCAACACGTTCCGTGCCGATTGTATGTTGAGTAGAGTGTAGTGCACGGCCTTAGCGATGCCGCATGACTTGGAGACGGCTCTCAGGGAATATTTTGCAAGGCCGTTTGGCTATGCTATCTGCTGGTGTGCAAAAGAGGACTGTCAGCACTGCACGTACACACTGAGGTACATGTGTCCATCCAAAACCACACATACACGGTAAGGTGTGGAAGTGTAAGACATGGGTGGGTGCGTGAGTGAGCTGCCTTTCTGCCGTCTGGAGGCCGGTTTGTGTTGGTAGAGGCGGGCTATGCTTCGTGGGTGGGAAGAAAGAGACCGACAGGAAGAGGGGATATCACATCACAACCAACCAAGGAATTCCAGCAAACGAACGCTGCAAGTTGTTTGGGTGCTTTTTGTGGGAAGTCTTGTTCGTTTAGTGCTTGTCGTTGGTGGAGATGGGTGGGTGGGTAATGTCTCGTTTGGATTTTCTCTCGTACCGTGTAAGTGTATGTAACTCTTCTTCGCTGGCCCGACTGGGCTTCTGCTCGTTTATGTGAGTTTCCGTCATCCGGATGCAAGACTGCCTGTTCCAGGGCTTCTGATTCCTGTGATGGACCCTGCACACATACTGTAGAGTCGGCATGCCTGCTCTCACACCGCAACCCCTGCTTTGACGGCCCCGGTTCCAGCTCTGGCAGCATACGAAAGAGGAAGACTGAGAATCCGGGAGAGGGCGAGAGCGAGAGAGCGAGACCGTGGGTGATATCAACTGAGAGACATGTTAATCACCATCCTTGCCACACTAATGCACTCACTCCTCCGGTTGTGACTCACCTCACAAGAGAAGAAATAAAAAGAAGACACACCCCATATCCAGCCAACAACACGGGCTCGTTTGCGGCTTCGGCTTTGCCCTGATGTTTGCCTGTCCGTCCGTCCCTAGATTTGATGCAACAAGAAATGAGTGGGTTAGTGTACCAATTACACCTGAAAAGAAAGATCCTGTCGACGGCATCCCAAGTTAGGTGTCTAAGCTTGAAAAAGGTGGAACAAAATCGGATAAGCCAGACAAGCAACCGTACCAGAAGAGCCAGCACATCACTCAGCGCCGGTCTCTAATCCCAATGTAGATACGCCTGTATGCAGGACGGCGAAACCGGGGTTGGACTGTGGACTTGGGCGTGGGTTTAGTATCGATTAGGCCAGAAAAACCCAGCACACCTAGCCATCTGGACAGTGGCTGGGTTTGCTTTTTTTGGAGGGGGTGGTATGTGAAGTGAGACGCCGTTTGTAGGTCCGTTTGAGGTCTCTCGCTGCTCCTCCGATCAACGGTGGCTTGGTTCTGAGAGATAGCTAGACACACCACTCTTGCCTAGATATCCTCCCCTCGACGGTTTGCCCTCTCCCTTGGGGTGGGTGTTCACATCGCCGGCCTGTTTCTAACTCTCTCGGGTTTCTTCCCTTGTTTTCATCCCCCCACGCTGTGGTCATTTCACGGTCAGTTATCTGGATCATCCCTTTCTGCTCTTCTAAAGGGGATGGGGGGCCACATATTTGCGACTCACCTTGATCGAGAGATAAGAGGTGATCGATCGTTCATCCAGTCAGAGGCAGATTGGAACAGCCATGTTGGAAATAATCTCCAAGCCAAGGTGTGAACGAAACCAATGCTGGTCCCCGTTTGAAAGAGGAAAATAAAAGTGGAATACTCGAGTCCTCAACCATCACACCTTTGTTCTTCTTTTTTTTTTCTCCAGGTCGAACATGGGCTTCTCCAGTTAATTACGGGAGAGGCCGACCCTAAGACCCGCACAGATGTCGGTGTGAGGCAATGCTGCAGTTGCAATGATGGCTTTTTTGCCGGGATTCGAAAAGGCGGTGGACAATCTCAGGTTGCTCCAAACAGTCCGCGCATATCGGCGTCGACTTGTAATCTGCAGCCCCCCGTTTCCCGTCCCGTTTGCAAAGAGGGATAAATACGGACGAGAGAAGGGGACCAACGCATTTCTCCTCTTCTTCTTCTGCCTGTCTCCCACAAGATGTGAATGTGTAGAGCTGCATGCATATATGAGGTGCATGCATTTTCATCACACAGGCACGGGGACGTGTGCTGGCTGGTAGTGATCCTTGTACAGTAGAGATCAGAAGAAAGCCGGTTTCGAGGTCGTAATGGGGGAACGGGGTGGCTTTTCCCTAGATGGAAAAGAAAAAGAAAAAAAGCACCAAAGAAACACCGCATGTCAAGTCTGCCTTATCATGGCCGTGAGTTCGCTGGTTACCACCGGTTGGTTCTCCGCCGTGTTTTCCCAACTCCTCTCAATCCATGAAGCCATCACATGGGCTGTTGGCTGGCGGGTCTTCTTCGTGGCTAGCCCTGTCATTGTTGGTTTGCCTGGTCCCCTATCCCACTCCAAAAGGCCTGCAAACCGGGCCGGACCAGGGTCATCACGACCACCCACGGGGATTTTGGGCTTGTTAGCACCTAACCCACTTCACAATACCGAAGTCGTGGCCGGGGGATTCCGTTGCCGGATGTGATTCCCCTACAGCCAGGTATTGGACATGCCCTGATCTGGCAGTATCGGACTTCACTTGATGAACATGTTTGGTGGGGATCTGTGATGGGTTTCTGAGCCAACCAGCCAGTTTGATTGAAGCCAGAAAAACCTCTGTCGGTTAATCCTTTCACCTCCCCGGTTGGAATTTGAAGTTTGGGCAACTCCCATAGAAACACACTTTTCTTTCTTTCCAAGTCCCCCCCTCTTCACAGGATGCGTCTATTACAGTAGAGTTAGTAAAATGATCATCCAAGACATCCTAGATCCACCAGCTGAATTAAATGTTGGGCTGTGCATACCTTTCTGTTTTCTTTTTCCGGCTTCCCCTATTTCATGACAAATATGAAAGGCAGCTAGCTGTTGGGTGAGACTTCTCCATAAGTGAAGGGTCTGGAGCGTCTATCCCCCCACGGACTTAGAAAATGCACCTAGAAGATGTAAGGGAGGCCAGTTCAGTATAAGTGATCGTCACTTGGATCAGACCCCAAGGCAGAAGGAAACCAAGAGGGTAGGCAGGAAAGCCCAGGAGTAATCACTTCACGATCAAAAGCAAATATACTCAACGAGTCAAAACTAAATGGGAGAGATGACTGCATATCAATGGGTCATATCCAAAATGTTAGTCCAAAAAGCATAAGAAGAAATAGGAATAAACGGAATAAATAGTCTCCATAGCCATGAGCCACTTACTGATTTGAGGGCAGCTTTCCCTCGCCCCCTCCCCCCTGCCTAAGCGGCCAAAAGCAATACCAAAGAGGCTTTCAGTTGAGCCAGCTGGAGGCACCATATCAACTGTTGTTTCTTTTTCTGCCTAGAAGATGAGAGAATGTGGTAAAAGTCAGAACTCACTGGCTAGAAGCTGAGGATGCGCAGATACTCACAGGTTGTAGGATAGTTGCCGATGCCCACCTCCATTTTGAACCTCTCTCCTCCCAGTTACCTCTTTCTCCTTCTCTCTCTCTTTCTGAGCACTCTGGAGCTTCAAGCCCGGTAGCTCACGTCAATCCTCTGTATAGATACAGACAGGGTTTCATCCATGTGTACATCCCTTCCAGGGACTTGGAGACTCTGGGGTTTAAGCTTCATGTCCGTTCCCACTTTCCATCAATCTCTATCAACTCCCCTATCTTAGATCATTAAACTTTCCAGTTTGATCTGACATATGGCGGGAGAAAGGGCCTGACAGTTCCACTACAACGATATTAGTTTGACTATTCACTGGCCTCCCAGCCCCTGATGCAAAGGAATCAAGCAGAGTGTCCACCAACCTTAGTGTGTGTGTGTGTCTGGCATTCTATCTTATCCGGTCGGCAGTGTGCTGGCTCCAGACAAAGGGGGCTGGCTGACCTAGGAGGAGTGCAATATCCACTTTCATCTCGGTGGTAACTTGGCTGGAACTTGGGTATCATTCATCTGGCTGTATCGTTTTGTCTGAGACAAGCCATGTATGGGTGGATGGATAGATGAGAAGTGGCGGGTTGGGGGAGAAACGAGAGGGCTTGCTAAGTTATGGAGTGAACCTGAACCTTTATGCAATATAGAAAGAAGAAGTTGACGTTATGGAGGCTTGTAATCTATTCAGAGTGATCCCCTTATGAATCATGTGGTGTATGCTCGGGCACAGACACGTGCCTGACTCCAGGAACGGGGAAGGAGCTGCTCTTGGGGCTCCTTCCCGTTCTTTCTTGATCACCTCAATCTCGCCAACCGTTCCTTCCGGTTCCCATCTTCACGATCGCCCCTTCCTGGACTGGACTACCCGGGGCATGTGTGTATACTTCATATGTCGCGTTATTGTGGCTATATTTCGATCCCCAAGAGACTAGTGAGTTCGACTCGCAGCATGTTGATTCAATGATTTTCTGACAACCGCTGCTTCGAATCACCGCGATGATGGCTTCTGGGGTGTGGCTGTGGGCTTTTCCTTTCTTTTTTTTTTTTTTTCCGTTTTCCTTTTTTATTTCTTTTCATTCATTTTAGCCTCTCTGCTACTCCCTATAAAAGACTCCACGTTTGGGGATGAAGGAGCCACTCCCGGGTCCCTCCTTCCCGTTCTCATGCCATGGTGCGTTGCTTACGTTAGAGCATATTTAATCTCTCTGGACTTCATCTCAACAGGATCTTAGCACATCTCGATTTGCTTTCTCATGAATTCCAAAGCCAAAGTCTCATGGATAGTTACATCCCGAAGAACCTGTCTCACAACTCTGGCTTCATCCATCTATCTATCTATCTATCTATCGATATACCCCGCGCATACTCAGAGATAACAGTGTCTTTCGAGACCGTTGAGTTCGACAGCATCCGTGTAACAAGAGTTGCCACGGCCTCTCTCCAACTCCCAAGACATAACGCTATTGTTAGCCGGCTCCTTCGCCCTGCTAGTGGTGAAGGGTATTGGTGAGGAAACGCGGGATGTGTCTCTCTCACTCTCCCTTTGCTCCTCGGATCTGCATCCTTGCCCCCCCGCTCTCCCATTCCTTTTGCTATCCCGTGTGCTCTCTCACACCTGAGGGCACGGAGTCGAATCTGTTGAGGCCAACCATTACCGGCTATCAATCGCCTCGTGATATAGTGTCTAGGCTACTGGCCGGGTTCCTTTACTCTCCGGTCGTCCAGACTCTAACTAGCCAATCCTTCCGCACCAGACTAAGACCCGTGGGCTCGGAGGGAACATTCAGACACGACTAGGACACCAGAGCTGACCCTCACGTTCGCTACGCTTCGGGGCCACTTTTTGTGTTTCTTTTTGTGATATCTCGTGCACAGGGGAGAAATGGAGGCGATCTCTTGGTGGATCAACTGAGGAGGGGGCATGCCAGACAACCACGTCTTGTCTCGGCCAGGCGGTCTAAACCCAGAAGGCCATCGCGGCTCTCCGAGGAAGAAGGAAGCACGACAACGGCCTTAACCCTCCGCGGATGAACAAACCGACGATCCTCGTCCGGGCCGGGGACAACGCCGCGATGTGATTGGTATACCGTCCACAGGTCGGATGCTATTGGCCCACGGGTAGGAATACACAACTGCTACGTGGGGGAAGGGGAAAAGCAAAACTGACATATCTTGTTCGGAATTTTCCTCAGTCGTGGCGTCTCTGCCCCAAGTCCGTATGATTCCTTTTGCTGCTCGTTTTTTCGTCCAGCCTAGGCATAGGTAGGTCTCTCGCGGAACTCAGCTCCTGCAGCCACAACCAAACTCACGTTGAAATAAAGGAAGCAAAGGGATGGATTCTGGGTAAAAGTGTCTCTGAGCCCCTCTCTGCAAGCTTTTCTTCCTTTTGCAAGATGTGTAGTTGCTGATTTGCTGATTTTGTTCCTTTTTCTCTTCTTTTTTTCTCGTGTCCCGCCAGGACACTTACACAGGGCTTCCCATTGACCAGCATCTGCTCGCGAGATGCTAACCTACACTATCAGCTGGCTGTCAGTAGTTCCGCTCGCCAAATGCAGGAACGGTAGCCTCCGGGGCGAATCGATGAGGAAGATATGATTCCCGCCTGGGTACCGGTACTCAGGACGTGAGCATGCTAGACATGTTTTTGATGGAGGCAGACGCGAAGTGCCCTCCATTCTTAGCCAACCGGGGTCTCTATTCAGACATGTACATGTGCCAGTACATTGATAGACACAATAGGTGATCTATCGACCCTTTCCTCCTATCTGATTGCCTGTCACTCTGTCTGTACCCCCTTTCCTCTGCGGCTTGTCTCAGGAAGTCGGATACCGCGATGAAATAAGTATATAAGCTGCCCCCCTCTCTGCGATATCCAGACATCGAGAGTCAAGGCTCTTCATGCTTCACATCTCGATTCGTTTCCAGAAGCCCGTTTCCAAACCCATCTTCCAAGACATCCAGAACTCTATCACATCTCTCTCGACTCGAAAACACTCTATCTGCTCTTTCCTTTCACCCCACTGTCACTCGTCATGCCAATTCGGTGCTCCTATGACTTCATCGTCATCAGCCTGGGCGGCACCACAGTCCTCAATACGTGCTTCCACCCGAAAGCTCTCACTTCCGGAACACGCAGACGCCCTATGGAGGTGATGGATGACCGCGATGGATGGCTGCCCGATCTTTATGCCTTCGCCGACGGTGCAGTCACCAAAGCCTCCTCTACCCGCCCCGAATCCTTCCACTCCATGTTCGAAACGACCAAGACAGTCCACTCATATGCCCTCGGCTTTCCCATTGCAATGAGCTCGGTTCATGTGTAGGTGCAAGAGTGTGCCATATCAGCAGTTTCAACCAGTTTTCCTTTGTCTTATTCCGTACTCTCCTACGCCGCTATGGACCCCCTGCAAGCTATATATGTTTTATTGACACTTGACATGTCTGCTTCAGTCTCCTTCGGATGTACGAAGATGGTGATGGCAAGGAGTACCGCGAAGAAGTTTGTAGCCAATTCAACCACCGTCGGGACAGCGTCGGCGTCTACGTTGAGTGCCTCAGGTCTGACGCCATGCGCAGCCACGCCCATATTCTGTGCCCCAGCCTTGCCGCGGATGGGACTCTGGACCGCATCATGAACACGCATATTCCTCAGTCCGATCTTGTGTCCCGCTTCTTGTGCCTCTCGCACCACCCGGATAAGCTTTTCCGCCGTTCCGCCTCCAACACCACACAGACCCCTGACGAGTGGACCGGTGGAGTTGCTCTCACGACCGATGGAGCCATCCAAAGTGAGTTTATATTGGTGCTACACCTCGTCTCAAGAGTGTACCGGGACATAGGAGTGATGTGAATACTGACGAATCATAGCCGTTCCGACAACCCTCGCCGAACAGCCGGCTACCCCGATCACCGAGGTAGATGAACCCGCTACCCCGCCCCCCACCGGTGGCGATGTTCTCACCGTCAATCCTGCTGCTCTTGACATCCGCAACACTCTCCAGCGTGGTGCCATTGTCTTTACTCGGGCTGGGTCCTTCATGGCCGGTGGACGTTCGCCCACCCCTCCTCCGTTCACCACTACTTCTCCTCCTGCCACTAGTGCTCCGCCCACCCCTTCTGCCGCTTATCCTCCGACCCCGGCTCCTAGCCCCAGCGGCACCGACATTTGCCGTGATCCCACATGCAAGATACCTGCATGCATGGCCAACAACGTCCAGGAACCCGCCGGTAATGTTGGCAAGGCTCTGCTGTCCATCCCCACGCCTGTTCCGCTACCCACGCTTTCCCCTCGCCCGGACCTGTACACGTTCAAGGAGCAGGACACTGGCGCTTCCCTGTTCCGGATTGCCCAGGCAGCCATGCCCAGTGTTGAGATGGGCGGACTCCCCGATGCCCCGGCTGGTCCTGCAAAGGGCAAGAAGAGCCGCAAGGCGCAGAGCCCCCGTCAGCGTGCCCGGATTGCCTTCATGGAGCGCGCCCGCCGCTCTAAGACGCCTGCTCCGGACATGCCCAAGCTGTCCCCAAATCTGTCCGTGATCGTTACAAGCCCGCGCCCAGTCAACAACACTCTCGCCCAGCAGGGCCCCGCCAGGGGCACCCAGCAGAACCCTGACCTCCAGGACACCATCGTCCTCAACAACAACGAGATGGACATGACTCCCCCTCCCGAGAATAGCCCGCCCACCACAGCACAGTTCTACCAAAACCAGCCGCCCGTTCCGTCCGGCTGGGCCGGATACCCCACCAGCAGCTCCCAGTTTGAGAACATGAGGATGGATGATGGATTCCGCAACTTCGGGTTTGATTGCAATTCCCTTATGCGTCACCGGGAGCGTGTCCACCGCATTCAGACTGTTGTCGACCACCTCTACCGTGTCCGCCACACCCCCCCTGGGTCCAACACCATTGCCCAGACTTATCAGCTTCCCAGAAACCAGTAGGGGGACAGTCTCACTTTTAGACTTCTTCTTTGTACTCGAATATATCAGCAGCAACAACAACATCCCCCTTCAGATTGTTTCTTTCATCACAGATTGTCAGTCGCCTTTTCCCTTTTAACTGTTGTTTACCCTCGTTTTGATTCTGTCTCGTTAGCTGCTATATGTTTGGTTCTTTGCTTCTTTTTTGCTGGTCTCCCCGTTTTCACAGACTGGAAATCATGCACTAAGTTAGATGACTTGGGAACCTTTGGGTGGTTGTTTTTGTCACGGAACACGAAGAGATGGATGGATGGATGATACGATACGGGGATGAGTGGCAGGAGTTTGGAGGTTCATGGTTGATTCGGATCGGAGAAACCGGAACCCGGCGGAGGGGGATATCTCGGGAGGTCACAGTCGCACACGATACTTGGGTCGGGTCGGCGATTTCTTATTTTTCTAGCCACTCTTGTACAGCCCGTTTTGTTTTTACCCTTTTTTTCTTTTATTTCCCCCTTGCTTTTCCCGCACACGAAATATTGTTAGTTAGTTACACAAAATTATCAGTATACGAGCTTCGTGTCACCAAACGCATCGGCCCCTTGATTGAACAGTGAGCTGTGATGTGATGCCGAGTATCAGTTTGGGGATGAAGGAAGCACAGGGCACAGGTATCAATATAAAAATAAAAATAAAATAAAAGGCTACTAAATCGATTCAGACTATCTGGTTCCCTAAACTCAAGACTCACTTATCCATACGAAACGGACTTCTCCTACACGATACTCCAAATCACTGGGTCCCCTCATTACACATATCCCAGAAAGTATTCATAGTTGTTCAAGCCACATCACCAGCCCTTTACCAGTGACTCATTTCCAGATATTGTTCTTGAACGGAGCATACTCCTTCCAGTCCTTGCAGGGAGTTGTCCCACTGCTCTTCCAAATATCCTTCGGGGGCGCCCAGTTGACCTTATCCGGGACCGGCGGGGACGGGGCACGCGAGTGAGCCCCCAGACACTCGTCTTCAAGACCCCCCTTTGCGTGGACGAGCAGGTCGGCCGCACACATCTGGCGCAGCGACTCGATGGTGACCGGGCGGAGCAGGACTTCGCGGGACTGCTCGCCCATGTAGCGGTCGGGCACCAGCGAGTAGCCGGCCATGTGAGACCCCGAGCCCGTGGAGCTGGTGGACGACGCGGGGGAAACCGGCGGTGAATACGCTGACACGGCCGACAGCGGGGACAGTGGCCCGCGCATCGGGAGGATCTTCCGTGGAATGAATGGTGCAGCGCTGGGAGAGAGCACTTTCTGGCCGGACATCTGAAGCTGGGCCTGAGCTGGTCTGGCTGGCGTTGTCTGCGGCTGGGTCTTGGGCGCTCTCTCGCTGGTCTTCGACGTATTCGCAGCCGCAGCCCGGTTCTGGCGGGCCAGGCGGCGCAGATACTGCAAAACATCCGGGTCCTTCAGGATGGCCGGCGCCTCCTCGTCCAAGGCAGCGTCCTCGAGAATAACCGCCGACGACACCAGCGCGCCCAGCTGGCGCTTGTCCAGCGCGGCCAGCGCGATCTCCGCAGCGCCCCGTCCAGAGACCACCACGGCCGCGCGCGCCGGCACGTCCTGCACCTTCCCCGGCAGGAAGTGCACCTCGACGACGTCGATGGTGATGACGTACAGCGCCATCAGGATCCAGCGGCGCGCGCACTCCAGCGTGTGCAGGATCTGCAGGCTGTCGACGATTATGGTGAAGTGCTGCTGCGTGCCGGGCGGCGCGGTGCGGGCGCGGAAGTCGGCGGCGCGCTTCTGGAACACGTTGAGGACGGGGATGCCGGGGTTGGCGCTGGCTTCGCGTTTGTGCTGGGTCTGTACGGCAGAGAGGGGACTCGGTCAGTCTGGATGCATTCATGCATAGAAACAAAAGCAGTAGCGCGGGACTGCTCGACGTGGGGGAGGGAGGGGACATGCACATACCATTACCCAGTCGGGAATGTTCGGCGGCGGCAGCATTTTGGGCGGGTCGGGCCAGTGGGTGGCCGGCGTGGTGAGCAGCTCCGGGTCGTGGCGGAGGTCGACCGGCGACTTGACGTTCACCTGGTGGTACCGGTTGCGATCGCAAGCAAACAGAGCTCGGCCGTTCAGTTCATAGCCGTTCAGCAAGTCTAGCAAACACAGGGTCCTAGGGTTAGCAACACTTCCATGAGTGTGTGATTCTTGTCATGGTAATTTCTTTTTTCAGACTGTGCTTACTCCACAGCTTTTCAAAGTTTTCAAGCCCCTTGACGCGCACCCAGGCACTGGACGTTATCTCAAATACCTCGACGTGCTCGACCGGGCAGACCTCCTGGCAGAAGTCTTTCAGAGTGTGCCACGTGCACCCGAAGGCCAGCTACACGATGAGAAGAATGGCCATGTTAGTTCTCGCACAGCAAACGCGACCGTGCAGCTCCTGAACGTGACGGGGGCACGAGGGGGTGTACATTGCACAGAAGAACATGGTACATGTCGGTAGCCCAGCCGGGCTTGAAGGTAACCGCAAGGTCGGTGGTCGGCTCGCATCGGCTCATGTGCGCCATCATGAAGGCAAGCGTCCGGACCCGCGGCGGGGCCCACGGCCGCTTTCTGGCACGGCGGTAGGAGTTTGGATCGAAGACCGTAGTGTTCGGGCCAGGCATGACCAATTCAAAGCAGAGCACAGAGTCCCCCAGTCGGTGTGGAAGTCTTCTGTGGTGAGAGCTGGGAACAGGGGTGGGTGCCCAGGTGAGGCCGAGTGGTGTTAGTGAAGAATGGAAGGAAGGTCGGGAGGAGAGTGGAAGTGGGAGAGACATACATAGATGGATGTATATCTGGGGAAAAGAAGAGAAGATTGAAGAGAGGGGGGGGAGCGGGAAGAGAAGAGGAAAGGGGAGGAACGGGAGCCAGTTACTGTGGGACATGGGATGGAACAGAGGTAGAAGGGAGAGCAAGTCTAGGCGGACAGATGGGGGGCACTTTATCTCTGAGGCTGGACAGTATAGAAGCGGAAGCTTGCATTAGCAGTATGTATTAGATGAAGTGAGCAAACAGAAAAACAGTGTGTGCAACATGAGAGGCCTGGTAAGGTTGGGATCATGTTCTCTTTGATGGTCCAGGGAGGCCTAAGGAGACAAGGACAAATGGGACAAACAGGAGAAGAAAGCAGTATAGCTTTGTGTGTGCTAGGCATGAAGGCAGTAGCACAGATATGGGTTAAGATCATGATTGATTGTCTTTATTCAGTCTTTTCTCTTAGTACTAGGCTAAAACTGAGGGGGCCTAGGTATACCACTCCATGTGTGGGGAAGGGTACAAGAGAGAGAGACAAGAGTCTTGTCTCAGAGGAACAGATAAGTGAGTCCTAGAGAAGACAGCCAGGGCACATACATAGAGGGCAGCACAGGACAGGACAAGTGCACCGGATACGTATCTCTCTCTCTCGAAGCATAAGAGGAGCACCATCAGCTAGAACACTGTGTTGCGGTGAATCTGCGCGCTCCCGAGCCGTGGATGTACCGCGATTGGCCGGTGAATGGAGACACAGAGGAGGAAAAAAGGTAGGCGGTTGATCACGAAGAGCGAGATGGGAAGGAAAGAGAATTGGGGCTCTTCAAGGTTGAGCTCGGAAAGCAAAGTCTTGGTAACATGGTGGTGGTGCAGGAGGGTTCCGGTTAGGGTTGAGAGGTAGTCGTAGTTATCATCAGTCTGTAGTACAAACAGATACAAATCGATGATAGCCAGAGAGCCGTCAGCCGTAAAACAGACAAAGTCGATACATACCATGTAATTCTGTACACACTGTTCCTTTGAGTCGCATCGCTCAATTGGCGATGCCGTGGACACTCACGGCCCCGCTCCGGCGGCGGACAAATAAGTGGGGCCGGGGCCGAAGATCGGCCATGGCCCGCATTCACGCCAAAAGAGGGCGAAGATCCCGATCTGCGTTTCAGCCGGGATTTTTTCTCAGAAAACGGTTGGCGGCAATGGACGATCACAGCTGGACAATAGCAGAGAATACCTGATTGAGTGTGTACTCCTTTATGCTGCATATCCGCCGCCAACTCCGCCTGTGCCACTAAACCCGAACTGACAGGCAGCTGGTTCAGCCACCAACGGTGCCAAAAGGAACAAAAGACGCAGAGGCAGAAGACAGCTCGGAAACAGCGCCAGACCCGCCAAAAGCGTCGTCCACTGCTCCGGGAGCGGGATAGCGGCCAGTTGTGTCTCATCCAGCGGAATGTGTGTCTGACAGCCCTTCTGTGGTGCCCCCAGACGCTGGGACGCCAAAGCCGGCGAGAAAGTGGCGGCACACAGTTCTGCTGTCGTTTCTGTTCTGCCATTTCTCGTGATGCAGGCTGGCTGTGGTGATCTTCACACTCGCCTCGCCGCCCTGTTCATTCTTCCTTTTCCCTGGAGGATTCCGTCGCTTCTGCTTCGTTTTGCCGTCGTCTTGTCCTTATCGGCGATAAGCCCACCATGGCCGCAGATCGTCACGTGACGATACCAGCGCCCGGAGGCGTTCGCTTCCGTTTTACGCTTGGTCGAATTCCGGCAATGGAGAACGACAATCACAATCACAAGCAAAGAGCAAAAGCAATATAGTATCGTCTCCTTTTATTTTCTTTTCATTCTCCCTCCTCTCCCCCCTCCCGCCATTCAAAAAGAAGCCAAACCCCCCTCTTCTCGGTGCTCTGAAATGGAGCGAAGACGCTGTCTTGGAGCTGCGCCGTTATCGTTTCCCAAGCTTCGGCAGCATTCAATCGCTATCTGGAAAGTTTGAGCGGCTGTGAAGATTCACACACCGAGCTGGCTTTTGCAAGATCGCTTACACCTTGCTATCTCTCTCCTGGTTTGTAAACAATCACGACGATAACGACGACGACGACGAAGACCAATTCGCTAGGGTGACTCACCGACGATACTACGACCTTTTGCTTTGTTTTTTTCTTCTCCTGTATACATAATCCTACGCCCCTATCTTTTCCTTTCTTTCTTTTCCTCTCTCTCTCTCTCTCTCTCTCTCTCTCTCTCTCTCTCTCTCTCCCATCACCATTCCTCTCTCAAATCCCTGTCGACGATGAGCCGCCAGCATCAAGTCCCCCGTCGACGCACCGTACTAGCTGGGGGCCCATCCCGATCTGCAGCAGTGAAGCCGGGGGTGGAAAAGCCTCCCACTGCCCGCGCCGAAGCCGCAGCCGCCCCCACGACTACAACCACGGCCACTACAGCCGGGTCGACGCGCCTCACCCGACAAGCCCTCCACCGATTCACCACCGCGCAGCGGCGCGAGCACGCCCGGCTGCACGGCCGAAGCACGCCGTCGTCGTCGCCCGATCTCCACGAGTACCGCACGCCGTCGCCTCCGCGCGAACACCTCTCCCCGACATCTGCGGCCGAACGCGAAGCCCATACCGGCGATATCCACCGCGACCTGGCGCTGACGCTCGAGCGCCGCAAGCGGCAGTTCCGGAACGAACTGCGCGAGCAGACCATGCGCCAGGCCGCCGAAGTGGCGGCGGCCCGCTACGAGGCGGCGGTCGAGGCCGGCTATCCCAATGGCGTTGTTGGGCAGTCGTCGACGGCCGACGCCGCCTCGGATGGGACGGAATTGCGCCACAAGCTGCCCGCGGGTAAGCGGAACGGCCACACCATCGGCCCGGGCACCGACGTGCACATGGCCAACCCCACAGACCCCACGGCCGACGACGGCGCCACCGGCCAGTCGCACGCGGAGATAGTCCGCAAGCTGATGCCGCGGCCGGCGGTCAAGCAGCCGCGCACGAAGCCGCGCGA
Source organism: Knoxdaviesia proteae (assembly GCA_001510565.1). NCBI lineage: Eukaryota > Fungi > Ascomycota > Sordariomycetes > Microascales > Gondwanamycetaceae > Knoxdaviesia > Knoxdaviesia proteae. The sequence continues at coordinate 516,713 of LNGL01000024.1, forward strand.
CGTGCGGTCGTTCTTCCCGCAGAACTTCCCGCACTTCCACCAGACCGAGAACGTCAACGAGGTCGGCGCGTACCTGGCGAACGCGAGCTACATCGTGTCGATCAGCGGCCCGCCGACGCGCGACCTCAAGTACGGCGTGGTGCTGGTGCCCGTCGGCGAGGAGCACATGCTGTTCGGCGAGCGGCC
>LNGL01000024.1:526827-553373 GCA_001510565.1 Knoxdaviesia proteae
CCAGCACCGGCTGGGCGGGCGCTTCCGCACGTACCAGTGCGCCAACACCGACAGCTGGATGCAGCCGTGGCTGATCAACGCGCGCATGCTGGCCTACGAGAGCCTGCGCAGCACGTGGACCGTCAACGGGCTGTGGCACCGCGGCTGGATGTGGTACCCGTGGCAGTCGTGGCTGCACGAGGAGGAGCTGGAGGACGACGACCTCGACGACGAGGAGGCCATCTGCGACGCCCTGCTGCTGGATCCGCCGCCGCCGTACCCGGACGTCGACTCGGATTCCGACGACAGCGCCGAGTACGAGCACTTCCTGGTCAACCCCATGGATCGGCGGCGGTCGCAGCACCCGCCGGATCGGCTGGAGACGGAGACTATCACTTGCACGGCCACTGCCGCTGCCGGCGGTTCTGCGACCCAGACGGAAGAGTGGAACTTGTCGGAACTGGAAGAGGAGGAACAAGAAGAAGAAGAGGAGGAGGAGGAGGAGCAGGAGGATGACGATGACGACGACGATGAGAGCGAGGACAGCGACGATAACTCCAGCGTAGGGGATCCCATGGATGAGGACGAGGGCCCCAGTGGACCGGAACTATATAACATATAAGATAGTTTTATCAAAAGTTCAAGCTTATATCCTTGTGCTCCCCCTGACTTTAAGGTTGTTCCGTGACCTCTTGGACGAGCTGACCGAGGATGGAGAGGAAGACAGGACCGGCTAGGGTTAGGGTCTCCGCCGCCGAGCACCGAAACTTGGGCCCGGCAAATTATGGGGCTGTCACTTGAGCAATGCCGCGGACCCGGCGCTGATTAGAGAGTACCTGGCCGAGAGCGCCAAACTGCAGTGTCCTGCATGTACCGCACTATCTAAGTGACGTGAGGTGGGGGGAATGACGCGGCAGGCGGGTATTTCTGCCGTCTTTGACCGCTTTCCGGGCGGTATGTGTGCACAGACTTATGGCCGTGGCTTGCTTCCATCATCAGATAGTCCAAAGTGAGTGAGTTTGATGTCTCTCTCTCTCTCTTTTTCATTTTCTTCTTTTTTTGGCGAAATCGAAGGAATCGTCAAGTGCTTTGGAAGTGATCATCTCTTCCGTTCTTTTATTTCTCTCCGGCTTCCAATTTCCATCTTCCTTTTTTTTTTTTCTCTCCATTCATTTGCATCTCTTATCTTGGCAGAATCGGTACGGCGATAACGTCCCTTCAGGCTCTCTTTCTAAGAGGCTGAGCCTCATTCCTCAAATCTCGATACTATACAACATATATTACGTGGCGCCTCTGGACCGCGTTTGTGTGTTATCGGTGATAAAGTCAGGCCGTTTCCTACACCGGGCCTTTTCGTTCCAACAAAACCCCCCAAACCAACCATGAAGTACTCGATCGTCAACTCGGCCGCCTTCGGCCTCGCCCTCACGGCCGGCTCCGCGGTGGCGAGCCGCGTGGTGCCGATCCCGGACGTCAGCAACATCAAAGTCGAGCTCCAGCCGATCGAGACATTCCCCGAGGCCAACCTGCCGCGGCCCAAGCTGGCGGTGGTGGCCGTCGACGCCGCCGACCTCGAGCTCGAGCTCGCCAACGCCGTGCGCATGTCGCTGCCGTGCTTGGGCTGCCCGATCCCCGCGTGGTACGACGGCGCCGACGCCATGTTCGCCGAGCGCAAGAGCGGCTCCGGCGAGCTGGTCCCGTCGGTGCTGGAGCTGCAGCTGACCCACGAGGAGCCGGAGCTGCAGAAGCCCGACGCCGCCGACGACCCGGCCGGCAACGCGTCGGCGGCCGCCGCCGACTTTGGCAGGGTGCTGATGAACGGCGTGCAGATTTTCCCTAGCGAGTCGCCCGTCATGGAGCTCCCGTTCTTCCTGCAACCCCTGCGCAACACCGGCCCCGAGGGCGCGTGGCTGTACCCCGCCGACGTGCCGGTGTCGTTTGTCGTGCACCAGCTCGGCCACGGCCCCGTCTGTGGCCGCCACCACGGCGGCGCCGTCGGTGCCGGTGCGGCTGTGGCGGCGCCGGCCACCAAGCCGCTCAAGACGTCGCTGATCATCCGCTTCCTGCAGGTGGCCAACGAGTTCAACTTTGATCTCCCCATGGTGCGCGTCAACCTCGAGCTGGACGTCGACTCGGGCCGCTACGCCATCTCGACCGTCGACACGTACCGCCGCCCGCACGTCGACGTGGCCTGCGCCGACTTCATCGAGGACACCGAGTGCGCCGGACTGCTCTGCACCGTGACCAACTTCTTCCGGGATCTGGCCCGCCCGCGCGGCTGCCCCAAGCACAACGTGGCGCCGCTGCCCGGCAGCGAGGCGTTCAACATGCTCGGCATGGTGCCGCGGCCGGACCTCCTTGCTTTTGGCCAGGCGCCGCCGCCGCCTCCCGGACCGCCCGCGCAACCGCCCCACGACGGTCCTGAGCAGCATCCCGCGCCGCCGCCGCCGCCTCCCCATGGTCCTCCGCCTCCTGATAGCCCGGAGCACCCGCCGCACGGTGGCTGGCCGCACTTCAAGCCGCCTCACCACGGCCCGCCCCACGGTCCTCCCGCGCCGCATGACGGTCCCCCCCATGACGGTCCTCCTCCTCATGGCCCGCCTCCTCACCACGGCCCGCCCCACCATGGACCCCCGCACCATGGCCCGCCGCCGCACCACCGCCCTGGCCACCCCGACGAGTTCCAGCAGTTCGACTCGGATAAGATGCCGATGGGCGTGTTTGGCACCGCGGTGCAGATCTTCTCCTCGCTGGCTAGCGGCATTGCTGTTGGAGTGTACGTACCTTTGTGATGTTGCCCTGTCCCCTTGTTGTCCTTCTTCTTCTTTCCCCACGCTCTGTCCGCTTATTTCGAAGACGTGCTAACCCCGATCCTGCTTCGCACGTATATAGTGTCGTGGCGATGATGTTCTCGATGGTCATCTACATCATCCAGATGTTCGTGCCCGCCACCCGCAACGCCTGCATCTTCCGCCACATCCGCGCCATAACCGTGCGCGACCCTAAGGAGGACGGCAGCTCCGGCGCGTCTGCTGCTGTGTCTGCTGCTGCCGCCAATGCCGCCACCGCCCATGATGTCAACGCGTCGACTCCGGCCTCCCGCCACCACCGTGTGGCGGCGATGGACGAGGAGAAGGCTGGACTTCTGGCCGACCAGGCCGACATGTACCAGCAGCAGACCGGCGTGGCGGAGGAGATGCGGATGAGCATGGATGCGCCGCCTGCGTACACGCCGCCGCATAACTGATTTGGGGCGGGTGTTGTCTTGTTGTCTCGCCATGGTATATATATAAACGTGTTTGCTGAACGTCTCTTTTTTTGCTTTTGTGTCTCTGGCTGGGAGTTGTGAAAGCTGTGCGGTCGGCTAATCTGACCTCCCCTCTTGTGTCCACCGGCGTGTCCTTTCGAATGCCGACCGCAACCGCCCTTCTCTTCACATACTCCCTCCCTCCTTGTTCTATCATGTCAAAACTAGTCTTCTCCAAGCTGCGTGCCAGTGAGAAGACGGATGGATCACTTCCACCTTCTCGCCGCCTACGCACATTTTCGGAACTTCCCGTCTGGATTTTTATTTTTCCCCCTATGTCTTAATTTTCTCCTTTTTCCTTTTCTTTTTCTTTTCATCTCTCTTGTCTCTTGTCGCTTGTGCTTTTCTGCCCCCCCGTGTCGTCGTGGTCTCTATCCAGTACCTCCATCAGTCTCCCCCGCGCCACTCGCTTTTGGTTCTTCTTGGGCTCAGTACACCTTGCGTTTCCTCTATAATCAGAGTTATGTGTTTTTCCTCTTCCATTCGCTTTTTCTCATGTCTGGGGAACGTCTTGTTAGGAATATTCGGGGGAGGTTGTATGTCCAACCAAAAAAAAAAAAAAAAAATTCTATTTATATAAAAGCCCCTCGCCTGGATCTCTCCCACACAACAAGTGTGTGCCGTTCATACGCTGGAGACACACCCAGTTGTTCAGGTAGTATTCTTACCGTACACTGAGCATGACCATAGAGAGAGTTCAATACATTCGTTTGCGAGATCTGCAGTCTTCCACACATAGCTAAATCGTCTATATAAAAAAAGAAGAAAATAATCGGGATATTCCCTAGTAAAACGTACATTCAGTGTACTGGACAGACAAAAGAGTACAGCAATTGGGGGTTTATGGAACACCCGGACCATTTCAAAGCCAAGAAGAGAAATCAGTCTTCAGAAAAGATACAACAAGAAGGCAAATCCGGTTCCATAAAAGATACCAAAAAAGAGCTCTCACAAGTTCCAAAAGTCAAGTCAAAAAAGCATATCTAAATACTCCTCCCCAAAAAGTAGTTCCTCCCACATCATTCCTAGAGTTCATCATCAGACTCGACCACGGTCGAAGTCATGTTGCTCCGCAAGAGCCAGTTGCAGAAAGCCTCGGCATTCTCGTCCCGGAACGCCACAAACGTCAGCCGGAAGTGCGGCACCACCGGCCCGGGCGGCACCGACCCGTTGGCGGTGCCAAAGGCAGCCGCCATGCCGCCGATCTCACAGTCGTCGGTAATGAACCGGCCCGGACGCGGGTCGGGGGCGCGGGGAGCGGCGGTTCGCTGCGGGAAGCCCAGACTGTGGCGTCGCGAGCCTCGGCGACTCTCCGAGGATCCACCGCGCTCGGGGACCTCGTCATCGCCGTTGTCGGTATCAGAGCTCATGGCAGCAGCATGGGCAGCAGCATTGGCAGCCGCATTGGCAGCCTGAGTAGCGGGCCGGCGGTGCTGCAGCGCCCACATGTAGTTGATCCAGAAGTAGATGTCTTCGCACACCTCGTTGATAGCGCTGGTGGTGCTGCACACTTCGGGCGAGATCCAATGCACAATGCGCAGATCGGACCACGACATGGTGGCACGAACACGGCCTAGGAGGACGTAGTACTGGCGCAGACGTGGGCCGAGACCACTGAACAGGTCGGCCGATCCATCCGGGGGCAGATCAATGGCGGCGTTGTAGAAGTCTTCGGCACAGGCCACGACTCGCTGCATCTTGGACAGGGCCGATTTGGGAATGCCGGTGTGCTGGGGGAGACGGCTACAGCAGAAGTGGTAGCCGCGCAGCACAAAGATGTCAGTCTTGAAGTCGGCTGTATAAAACGCGCGGTTGGCACTCTTGGTCTGACCAGGCGTCAGCATCGACTTGGCTTGAGCTAGCAGGGCCGAAGCCGGGCTGGAAGATCGAGATTCGGCGATGCTGGTGCTACTATCACGAGCCTCCTTCTGCTGCAGAGCCTTGAGTGAGCCGGATGACGAACTCGAGGAGAACGTCAACGGAGCCGAGAGCCGGCGTGCGCCCTTGGCTCCAGCCCTGATTCCATGCGGACCTGGAGTGGATGCCATCAGGTTGGAGGTTGCAGCCTCGGGAGCGGCTTCATTCTGGCCGATGCACTCGACACGAACTCGGTTGCCGGCCTGGATGCGGAAGTTCAGAACAAAGAAGCGAGTAGGCCGGCGGGAGTCATGCCAAAGCGGGCGTCGTAGCTCGGCAGGAAGCTCGGTGAAATGGGGGATGTCGAGAACGACTCCCTGGTTTGGCTGCCAGTAGTTCTGAAGAGGCACGGCATGAGAAGCCAACGGACGGTAGGCATGTATCTGGTATGCCGGCTTGGAACGTCGAGAGCTACTACCGGTGTCCTTGTGGCCGTCTTCTCTGTTTTTACGACAGTCTGCAGTGGTGGAGGTGGTGGTGGTGATGGTGTCGCCAGACATGATAGCAGCAATGGGGGGTTTGGGGTGGTCGACAAGCACGAAGCCGTCGAAGATGGTGTCGGAGCCGCCCCGATCGGGCTCGCCTCCGACGGCGGTGATGTCTTCATCGGAGCCGTTGGTGCTGATGCGGACTGGTCGGGAGAAGTAGTCGGTTAAGGAGGAAGCCGATGAGGACGGCTCGGTCAGGGACACGGCCAGGGGTTCCGACGTGGCCTCTCCCAGTACATCGATCGTTGAAGCCGAGTCGGCCATTTTGACGTGGCTCCGGCGGTGTGGAGACTTCAGCGGGTCGGTGATGGTGCGGATGCGGCCCCCAAGCTTGGACACCAGTCGCTTGGATCCGGAGCGGACGGCATTGTACGCCTTGGCCGACACGGCGGGGATGGAGTCCCGTCGCTGGGACATGGCGGCAGATCCGAGAGGGTGACGACGGTGGGTATTTCGCGTGTAAGTAAGTGTAACGCTTCTGTGTCTTGGGCGGCAGAGCCGAAGGTATCACGTCCGAAGCCGGAGGAAGAAAAGGCAGTAGCAACAACAACAAACTGATGTGGCGGTGTGAGACGAGAGACGACGACAGAAAGGAAAAGAAGAGGCAGACGCAGAGGAAGCTGTGGAAGAAAGTGTCTTCTGATTCTTTAACTCCCCCCAAGGCGGGAAAGTAGCATCACAGCATGAGGCCAAGCTCTCCTATCCAGGAAGGAAAAGCAAGGATTCGGAAGGGGAGAAAAGAGGGAAGGGAAGAAGGGGGAGAACGGGTGGATTTCTTTTGGTGGGGGGGGAGGAGAAAGGTCTCAATGTTGGGATTGTGGCTCTCTTATTGTAGCAACAGGTGAGTGAGATAAACATGGGAAGGGGGGAGAGGAGAAGGATGTAAGACAAGCAAAGGGAATGTGTGAGAGGTGAGAGAGAAGAGGAGGAGGAGGAAGAAGCCGGATAGATGGAGAGAAGGAGAGGGAGGAGGACGATGGAAATAAGAGAGCGCGGAGACGATGGAGAGGAGGAAGAGAACGATGAAGAGAAGAAGAAAAGAGAGAGAGTGTGTGTGTGTGATAGAGACAGAGAGAGAGAAGGAGAAGGAGAGAGGAGAGAGAGACACAAGGAAAGGCCAACACCAGGGAGAAGCCAAAGGGAGCCGCACCGCAGCTCCCTTGCGAGAGGAGCGGCCGTTGTTTTGTTTCTTTTGGGGGGGGGTGGGAGGGAGTGAGTAAGAAGAGAGGAGCGAGGAAGAAAGAAGAAACAACGCAGTGGCTTGAGAAGAGGAGAGGAGAGAGACAGAGAGAGAGAGAGAGAGAGAGAATGGTGGAAGCCAGTTCAAGCATGTTCGTGGGGGTGGAGAGAGAGAGAGAGAGAGAGAGAGAGAGAAGAAGAAGGAAGAGGAGGCGAAAGATGGCCGATTCATACATAGGCTCTCCTCCTATATATATCTCTCTGTGTGTCCCTCTTTCTCTGAATACTATCCCCACGAAACTATCGCCAGAATGTCTTGAATGGCCAGTCCAATCTCACTCAGCTCCGATTCCATCTCGATACCCCACATACAGCAGCAGCTTGGACGTCGACGGTGTCCATGCACTATGTTGGGTATCTATCTGAAGTGGTACAGACACATATAAGTGAGTTGGTATGTCTGTACTCATGGTGCTGTACGATCCCTCGCTCCATCCCTGGTCTCTGGATATGCTGGCCCGGTCCGCGCGCCAACGATCCCCGTGTAAGTGGCGGTATCAGAAGCAGATGCAGTGTGATCTTGGCTAGACTCGCTCAGAGGGAACGAGAAGGAGGAGAACGACGAGGAGGAAACGAGAGAGAGAATGAAAAGGGGGTGAGGGAGACGGCCGCAGAGACAGCTCAAAAGAAGGAAACGAAAAGATACAGAAAAAGAAACACCGAGTGCAGGCCACTGGATGCCGCAGGGCGAGCGAGGCACCAATGATCGTCGGAGGGGGAGATGTTTCTTTTCTTTTCTTTTTCCTCTCACTGGTGCTCTTCCACCCACCCACCACAAAAGCATCTCCCAGGAGAGCAAAAGGCACCGAAAAAAAACCCCCAAGAGACACCAGCTGGGAGAGACACATTTCTGGGCTGTGGCCAGTCACGGGCCAGAGACTCGGGGGGTTTTGACTCTGGGCCTGTGAAGCAGCATGTCTTGGACCGTGAAAAGTCGGAGAACGGCGAGCGAGAGATAAGAAAAAGAAACAGAGAGAAGAAGGAGGAGGAGGAGGAGGAGGAGGAGGAGGAGAGAAGTGGTGGACGAAAGAGGAGTAGTCGAGGCGCCTGGTCTTTTTGACTTCTTTTTTCTCTCTCTGGCTTTCCAGGTGTGCCGAACAGCACACACGCGAGAGTCTTTTCTTCTTTTCTTTTGGCTGGACCCCGTACTCGACGTATACGAGCCTCGTGCTTTCTTCTGCCAGCATCTAGACGCGGCCACGGGCGGATCACAGCTGGTGGCCGAGCAGTCCAGCAGAAGAGACCACACGAGGCAAAAGGAAAGGGAGGACATGCAGCCTGCACGGCACAGGAGGTTGAACAGCCAGTTGCCAGTAGCCACCAGAAAGGCCCAGACCAGCCAGCCCGGAAGAAGAAAACCAGCAAAAGGAAGTACTCTCGTAGTGAGTGACTGGACTTGCACAGCACGGAGACGCGGCGGGGAAGCAGCAGAGCGACCAGCAAGGGGTGAGCACAGAAACACCCAGCAAAAAGAAACACACACCAGTTCGGCGGTTTGGTGGTGGTGTCTGGACTACCGCACGGCCAGCAAAGCCAAAAGGAACCCCCAGCCTGCACCAGAGCCGTTCAGGAAGCAAGAGACGACGCTTGTGCCGCGCAGCAAAAGGAACGAAAGATAGCAACAAGGGGGGGCTTCGAGCGGCCCGAGGTTGCTTTTGTTTCCAGCTCCACTCGTGGGAGAAAAGAAAGAAAAAAAAAACCAATAAGATAAAAACCCAGAGGGGGGCGAATGGGGAACGTCGGCATTTCCCGTCCTTTCGTGTTGTGTCGGTTTTCCAAATCCACGGTGATGGGGGAGAATATTAGGGTTGGGCATTTGCTGTTAGGGTTAGCTATGTAATTGCTTGTTAGAGGCGGTACAGGAGGCACACAAACCGGCTCCTCTCACATGCTATTCCCGCCACTTGAGAGGAGAGCAAGCACAAGTAGGCCCCTCGATCACAGTATGCCAGAGGTTCTCTCTCCCTCTCCGCCCCCCTTTCCACAGTCTCATCCTCATCCACCCAAACACCCAACAGCCCAGGCCAACAGAATTCCATGTCTCGGGGAGACGTCGTAGCCGCAAATTAAACACACATGAACACTTCACACACACACACACACACACATAATCACCTGTCTGTGTACCTTGCTTTCACTCTCTGCCTGCTTCTTCCCCCACACCGCTCTGTTCTGCTCGGGACGTCTCTTCTTTCCCCCGATCTTGCAATGCGGCTTCTGACACTCTCACGCTCTCGTCTGTTCATCCATTGACCGTCTTGTGCCGCTGCACTTTCTGCTGGCTGTCTCGCCCTGGCTGGCCGCATGTTATACGACCTGTCGGGCGCACTCTGGGTCTGTTTGGGCTGGGGTCCAAGCGGCCAATTTTCTTTTTGGCACTGCCAGCCATTCACTGGGCCGCGATACTCCCAAGACTCGCTCACTCGCTCTCTCTCTCTCTCTCTCTTTCTCTCTCACGGGATCTACGAAAAGTGTTGGCTGGTATACTGTGTCACATATCATGGAAGTTGGTTGTAAATGCTCCGAAAGACAGAAAAGAAACTAAACATAATGACGAAAGGCGGTGTCTCGGTATTTCATCCTATCTGCTCTCCACGTCTATCATCTAATGTAACCGTCTTCTCCATCCCGCTCCGACGTCAGACTCAGCTGCGAACTCTCCCGCCGCAGTGCCGAACTGGCCCGCACCTGCCGGGCAAATGGCGAGTCGGGCCGCTCCAGCATGGCCAGGGACGACTGCGACCCGCTGCGCGCCGCCCACGCCGCCGAGCCTGGGTGCACGCCACGCGCCGCCCGCGGAACGCCACTGGGAGCCGCCGCCGGCGTTGTGGGCGTCGACGCCCGGGACGTTGCCGCACTACTGGATCGCCCGGGCGGGGCCGCAGATGCCGCCGTGAGCGAGACTGGTGGCCGGGGAATCGCCGGGGTCATCATCGCCACCACTCTCTGTCCGTCTCCCGTGTAGCGTCGTCCCTCCCCCATCAGCTCGTCGATCTTGCTTAGCGGCCGCGTCCGCTTGCCGGCGAGTGACAAGGTCACGGTGCTCATCGCAGTGCCTCCATGGCCGCGGGGATGGGTCGACCAGGTCGATTGCCCAGGACCCCGTTTGTCCAGAGCTCGCGCTTCCACGTTGTGATAGTACCGGACGCGTCGTTGGTCGAGAAACCGGGGAAACTCCTCGTGGTTCCGCATCAGAGACATCCACGTCGACACCACCGAGATCAGGACCAGAATCATTACAGCCAGTACTACAAACGCCTGCACAATGATGATTGAGAGGCCGAGGATGGTAGCAACCGTTTGTCCCTGTTTGAACAGCGGGAGCAGCGGGATGCTCAGTCCGGCAGTTATGATCTTCATCAGGCTCACCATCCACACGGCCGTTGCGGTGTTGCGGCTGCCTTCGTACGGGTTCATGGCCATCATCGCCAGGAACATGGTAATCTCCAGGCCGAACGCACAGAACACCTGCGCTTCCGGAAGCCGCACCAGACTGCCGAGAAGCGCCGCCCGCATCACCTGGTACGCAAACCACACCGCAAAGAACCACCAGCGTGACCGCCGATAGTTGGCCGTCAGCCAGCCGAAGCGGTTGGTGAACCCAACATCGTCATGGGCGCTCTTGTAGTTCGGGTCGCTGTTGATGAACTTGACAGCCCGAATCCCCACCGACAGTAGAGGCTTTCCTCCCGTCTCAATCTCTCCTGCCCGGCCCACTCGGAACACGTTGAGCCACGGCAACTTGATCCACCCGATTCGGATGAGTTCAACTCGGATGATGTCGCTGATAACACAGAACTCGCCCTTTCTGACCCGATAAGCCAAGGCCATACCAACAACGCCCCCCATTCCCAGCACAATGAGAGTCGTGGTGAGAGCGGCCACGGCAATCGGGCCAGGAGGCGTATTGAGCGAGAATTGGTAGACTGCCAGAAATAGCAACGGAAAGACGGCGATGTAGATGGTGCGAAGAACGGCCATGATGGTGTAGGGCACGTAGCGGGTGCGGAAGTGATCGAAGCTGTCGCTAGTCCGGAGTTTCATGAACTGGAACAAGTCTAGGAGAAACTTCCACGAAATCACAGCCAGGGCTACCCCAGCTATGGCGATGCATGTCCAGATCAAGCTGAGAGTGAATGCAGATTGGGTCGGGATTTTCAGCACTGCTGTCGTTCCGGATATTCCATCCCGCTCGCCGGGGAGCGAGAGACCGGGTCCCCGCAAGGAGGCGGCCCGGCGAAAGATTCCTTCACCGGTCGAGGAGCCGTTTCTCAAAGCCGGACCTGTTGCATAGCTGTTTATCGCATCCACCATCTGTGGGGTGTAAATCAGTCCAGACGCCCATGCAAAGTTGCTCCACCAGGCCGGAAGAACTCCCGGCCACCGAATCGAGAGGGCGCCTGCGAAGAAGATCGACTGGAAGACATCAAATAGCACCAGCACAGACATCGAGTGGGCATGATGCATGCGCATGTGCGGGACACTGAATCCGTAAGTGGCGGTGAGAAACGAACACATCACCGAGATTGCGGTAAACCCCGCCAGTATTCCCGGGATCACTCGGAGCTGGGAGAAGCTGTTCTGGTTGATCAAGGCCGCTTGCACACATGCAGTATGAGGTTCGGCCCCGCGGGAAAAGATTTTGAGGCGGATGACGCCGTCGAAGTCGGGGATGTCGGTGGCTATCGAGGGGATTTGGTTGATCTGCTGCGACTCCAGCGGGATGTCCGCCTTTGTGTGAATCTCGCGGCCGGGCTCGATCGGGCATAGCCTAGACACAGGAGGCATTAGACAGATGCGGTCACCAGGTTAGGGAGCACTACTTACTCGGTGATGCCTTTACCACATGGGTCAACGGTAATCTGGAATCTAGGGTCGCCATCTGAGGCAGGATGACAGGTTAGAAGCCACGCCGAGTGCCATCAGTGTGTATACAATCGTCAAGTACGTACATGTTTCCACGGATATTTGCACTATTATCAGCCCAGATACCAGATTAGTTTCTCAGACCCCAATCTCAACCCCGTTGTCATTGTCACCCCGTTGTCATTGTCATCCGGGTACACTCACACATCGTGTTTTCGTAGCCGACAGACGACACTCCGCTAAGTTGGAATACCAAGGTCTCGTTGTCCCGATATAGCGCTGCCGAGAAGTCGGTAATCTCAAGGCTACTTTCGACGCCGCCGCAGTAGCCAAAGTCTCCAGACTGAAGAGTGGCCGGGAGGTAGTTGGGAAGCTGCTGTGATGATGCGATGTCTTGTTGGCCGGATGCCAAAGCCGGGAAGGCCCACAGGAGGGTGATGAGACTGCGAAGTCTCTGGGTGCGTAGCCTACGCATGATGAAAGGTGTGGATAGAAGAAATCAGTAGGGAGTGGGTGGATCTGTCTCGATTTTGAGGAAGTGAGCGGCGTGTCAAAGTCTGTTAGAGTAGAGAGATGCACCACGGTCCATCACGAAGATGGTGGTTCCGGTGCTCGAACAGTATGTTGCAGAAGAGTGGTTGTGAGAATGCTCGAGACTAGAATCCAAGAGGGAAAATAAGAAAGAGGAAGAAGAAATAAATGACCAAAATGGGAGCAGTCCACAGTCTGATGCTATGACTGTTCACCTCGTGGGGCGTGTTGAAGGGGAAGGCGCCCAGGAAGCAGCAATTCTTCTCTCTCGTGGGTCGAAAGCCCTAAAATGGTGAGAGACACAAGCAAGGAAGCTGGCAAACACGATAATACAGCTTTGAGACAGATGGTGAGTTGAGGAACAATAGTATTCGTTTGTCTGTCTGGAGTATCTCATCAGGTCAGAACAATGGAACTCTCGTGTTTCCTTTCTTTTCAGTTCCAAGGCCTCAATAAGAGATTCCACTTGAATCATGTTTACCGAGGGAATCTCGCCTGCTTATCTATGGCCATGATTCACTCATACCAACCTGTATTATAGATCTACGATAACAGGGCAACGAATCTTTGGCTGTTAAGCTCAAGTCCTGTGTAAGCACATGAATTTGTGCTGCAGATAATGAGTTCAAAGCTTAATTAGAGTGAACGATCTTATCTGCACTGGTAGAAGGAGCCTGAGCAACCGGGAGCTTGGCCGAAAAGAAAAGGCCAGTATTTCGCTGTCCAGCGACCGATTTGGATTGAGGCTAATATATGCATGACAGCACATACAACACCCAATATGTGGATAGAGCCCTGGGGAAGAAGCTGGGGATGAGATCAGACGGCAGGGAATTGTATATAGTTGCTTTTTTGTCCATATCTCAAGTCTGGGATATTTTGTCTGGTTGCCTGTGACACATGCCTCTTCAGTCTCTCTGCTATGAATCAGTATATAGCAATGCCAGTAGGGGAGAATTTCTAGCTCAGTTATAGATTTCAGCACTAGTAGATCGGGAGTCTGAAAGGCATATCAGATACAGATAATTCCCTTTTCACTCACAAACAAGCCCTAATAGAGGACATCGGCCCCATAAAAGACCCTGGCCGGCTACCCGGCCGAAAGTGGGTCCCGGAGTCCGTGGCCTGCGGCAGCCACCTCCGATAATCGAGCAGAGACCCACCAACCACAGCAAGACATGCAAAGCCAGCGCGCACAGGTCACAGGAACCTTTTCCTACGGCCAGAGCACTCCAATGTCGCGCCATATAAGGTAAGAATGGTGAGAACGCGCTCGCTTTACGTTCATTGAGGTGGGAGGAAGACGTCTGCAGTACTTGGCACCTTGGCGGCTGGGGCTGGAGAAATCCAGACCCTTGCTCTATACTCAATCGGAACCGCACGGGGGGAAGCTTGAAAGTCGGGAGGAAGACGTAAGACGAGAATAGGCCGAACAACAACCAACAACTCTATAGACAAGAGAAACAAGAAGAATGGGAAACACACTCCAGGCGAAGAGTCCAGGTAAGGAAGGGCAAGAAACTTGGCATGTGTCATTGAAGCTGGCCTGAGCTGGGCTTGGTGAGGTGGGCAGGGTGGGGAGGTGATATGTGAAATATGTATGTGTGTGTGTTCCTCCTAGTTTAGGGTCGGCTTAGAAACAAACTCACATGCAACAAGAGCATGCACCTGGCCAGAATGACTGGTCGTCAAGCAAGGTGTATGTACGAGCTTTGCAAGGTTGATATTGGTGGTATGCGTCACAACCCCCAGCACCGGAGCACATCAAGTCGGAAGTTACTAAGGAGTATCTCGGATGCTCGTGAAGCTCCAACCAACAAAGTCTTTCTAGTCAACCTCCTTCGTCCCAGATACCCAGTCAGGTTGGTGGCGAAGAAGCAATCCCCACCGAGCCGGACAGGCGAACCCTAACCCTAAACCCCACCAAGCAACCTTCACTCTCGATCACCACGACGACAGCAAAGGAACAGCGCGATCGATGAAAGGTCCACGGGTTTCTTACCGCGAGCAGAGAGGAGATAGGGACAGCCCAGCGGTAGCAGGTGTTTACTACTCCATGTTTCTTACATTCCCTTAATGACTTCCGGCACAGGCAGACCCGGGTGTCTCCGGCCGGGACAAATTTTTTGGACGCTGCGTATCAGCGGGCGAGCACGTCATTTTCGGGCTAAATGTAACAAGGCCAGAGCAGGAAAAAAAAAAAAAAAGGAACACACACCGGCAGAGGCACTTAATATGTCCAGGAACCGGGCGGGCATACTATATATATACTACTGCACTGTTACTGTCCCTGATACCTGCGGATTCGTAGTGCTGCGAATCTGGCCGGCTGCGTCCCCCGGCTTCAGACACAGGGGACCCAGAACAGAGAAGGCCGGCCGTGCCTTTGTGAGATCTCGGACATGCGCTCACAAACCCCGGGAAAGGGTTTGTTAGAGAGCGTCGCACCCACTCCGAAAGGTGAAGAAGGTCTTCTCCACTCTGACAGAGAAAATAAAAAAAATAAAAAAGAGGTGTCGATTAATCCAAGGGGGGTCCATATAAATTTCGTCAGGACCCGCGATGGCGTGCGCGCCGCCGAGAAAAGAATTCTTTTTTACCTTTATTTTTTCTACATGTGAGTTAAGGTTTTTTATTATTATTATTTTCTTCCCCTCCATTCCCCCTGGTTGGTATTGTTTTGGGGCCGATGATGCCATTTTGATTTTTCATGGATGGATTCTGGTTTTTTTTGTGCTTGCTATGTACATTCCCGTGGCACTCGGACGACGGGGAATCGCAAGGACTGTATGTCGAAAATAGATGTAGAGACTGCAAAGAGACAGTCAATAAGCAGAATAACACGGTGAACAGAGGGACACGATGCACGAATGTCCATGTCTGTCGGTGTAAGTACAACGGCCTGTATTGCACATGGCAACATCTCCCACTGCGCATCTCCGAGATACGGAACCACACACACAAACTTCTTCAATCTAGCAATTGATCCCGAAGTCCAATTTTTTAACTCAATTTTGGAAAAGAATAATATTCTTATTCCAGTTTTATCTAATATTATTTTTTTTATTTTTTCTGCCTTCTTACTTTTGCTACTACTTACCCCTCGAGAGAAAAAAAAAGTCTATCGTAATAAGCTTGGGGGGGTTAGTTCCGCCACCTTTTTTATAAACCAGAGTCAAGCCCGCCTCACTCGCTCACTCCCCTCACTTCCGTTTCTCTCTCTCTCTCTCTCTCTCTCTCTCTCCGTGTTTTTCTTTCTGACTACATCCAAATTACGCGAAGCACAGCTTGTGGTTTCGTTCCCCTTCTTCATCTTATCTCTCTGCCGTTTTTCCCTGGTTCAAGCCAATCCGTCCTTTTGTCTCTCCACCACAGTCCCAGTTCGGGTGTTTTTTCTTGTCTGACTTCGTTTTGCACCTTGACCAACTTCAGCTGTGTCCAGCTCGATCTCTCCCACTCACCGGACTTCCGCTGCTCCTGTCCTCTCGTCTGTTGTTCCTTTCCTTCCAGCTCGGAGAAAAGTCTTTGTCCTCCCCCATAAATTCTCCGTTGGCCTCTCCCCCTTAGAGCTCTCATTTATATATATATACCCTCGTCTCTCTTCCTCTCTGCCGATTCCTCTAGCTTCTCTACGAAGACTCCTCGTTCATACAAGTCTCTACACCCCCCCAAACTACATATACACATACACCACCACACACACGATGGCCTCTCCTCCCCACGGCGGTGTCCTCAAGGACCTCTTTGTGCGCGACCTCCCGCGCCAGGCCGAGCTCAGTGCCGAGGCCGAGACGCTCCCGGCCCTGGTGCTGACCGAGCGTCACCTGTGCGACTTGGAGCTGATCCTCAACGGCGGATTCTCTCCTCTCGAGGGTAGGTTCACCGCCGTCTCTGGAGCGCTTCTGCTCCACCAACAACGAACCGCGAGTCCTAACTGCTAACCTGGCGGTGAATGCGTGCTGCAGGATTCCTCAACGAGGCCGACTACAATGGGTAGGTGTCCCGCACCCCAGAACTATCATCCGGACACACATATATCTGTCCACATGCGCGCACAGAAGCTAATACAAGTTTCTCTCCCAACTTGCAGCGTCGTGGCCGAGAACCGCCTGACCAGCGGCATCCTCTTCAGCATGCCCATCACCCTCGACGTCGACCAGGCCACCATCGACAGCCTCGGCATCAAGCCGGCCGCCCGCATTGCCCTCCGCGATCTGCGCGACGACCGCGTGCTGGCCATCCTGACCGTCGACGATGTCTACAAGCCTGACAAGTGAGTAGTAGCAGCCCATAGGAGGGAGAAGGTGGCAGGAGAAGATCAGATAGAGAGAGAGAGAGAGAGAGATAGATAGACTCCAAAGAACCCACATCTAACTTCCCCCGCCAGGCGCAACGAGGCCATCAAGGTCTTCGGCAGCGACGACGACCTGCACCCCGGCACCAAGCACCTCTTCGCCGTGGCCAAGGACTTCTACGTCGGCGGCAAGCTGGAGGCCGTCAACCGCCCCGCCCACTACGACTTCCCCGAGCTGCGCTACACGCCGACCGAGCTGCGCGCGCTCTTCGACAAGCTCGGCTGGCAGCGCGTGGTCGCCTTCCAGACCCGCAACCCCATGCACCGCGCCCACCGCGAGCTGACCGTGCGTGCCGCCCGCTCGCAGCAGGCCAACGTGCTCATCCACCCCGTCGTCGGCCTGACCAAGCCCGGCGACATCGACCACTTCACCCGCGTGCGCGTCTACAAGGCCATCCTGCCGCGCTACCCCAACGGCATGGCCCAGCTCGCCCTGCTGCCGCTGGCCATGCGCATGGGCGGCCCGCGCGAAGCCATCTGGCACGCCATCATCCGCAAGAACCACGGCGCCACCCACTTCATCGTCGGCCGCGACCACGCCGGCCCCGGCAAGAACCGCGAGGGCCGCGACTTCTACGGCCCCTACGACGCCCAGGAGGCCGTCAAGCAGTATGTCGACGAGCTCGGCATCCGCATGGTCGAGTTCCAGGAGATGATCTACCTGCCCAACAGCGACGAGTACCAGCCGGCCAACGAGATCAAGCCCGGCACCGCCACCATGAACATCTCTGGCACCGAGCTGCGCAACCGCCTGCGCACCGGCAAGGAGATCCCCGCGTGGTTCTCGTACCCCGAGGTCGTCAAGGTGCTGCGCGAGCAGAACCCGCTGCCGGCCGCCAAGGGCTTCACCATCTTCCTGACCGGCTATCAAAACTCCGGCAAGGACTCGATTGCCCGCGCCCTCGAGGTCACCCTCAACCAGGGCGGCGGCCGCCCCGTGTCGCTGCTGCTCGGAGAAACCGTGCGCCACGAGCTGTCGTCCGAGCTGGGCTTCAGCCGCGAGGACCGCCTGAAGAACATTGGCCGCATTGCCTTTGTGGCGTCCGAGCTGACCCGCGCCGGTGCCGCCGTCATTGCCGCCCCGATTGCGCCGTACGAGGTTTCCCGCAAGCAGGCCCGCGACCTTGTCGAGAAGTCGGGTCTGTTCTTCCTGATCCACGTAGCCACCTCGCTGGAGTTCAGCGAGAAGACCGACCGCCGCGGCGTGTACGCCCGCGCCCGTGCCGGCGAGATCAAAGGCTTCACTGGTGTCGATGACCCGTATGAGGCTCCCACCAACCCCGACCTCGTCGTTGATGTTGAGAAGCAGACCATTCGCTCAATTGTGCACCAGATCATCCTGCTTCTCGAGAGCCGTGGTCTCCTGGAGAAGCTGTAAGCAAGCGACTGATATAGATGTTTTGCCGACATCGGGTTTCGCGGGGGGGTTTTTTTTTTTGCGGTTGCAATTTTCTTTTTCCTGCAACGGGTTGATGGGCTCTTTCTGGATCTCTTTTTGAGTATGTTCTGGTTTTTTTTCCGGTTTATGATTGTTTTTCGTTTTTCTTGACTAAGGTCTGCTTTTTTTTTCTTTGCACGGGCTTCATAAAACAAAGAGTCGTGTCATTATACATCGATATCACAAGAGAGGCTGTTGGATAGGTAGTTAGAAAATACACCAGTTGCCATCCACCGAAGCGAATGTGGATGACAGAAAATGTATTGTTGTGTGTGTTCGCGTTGATCGGCATTTCCTGGACCCGGCTTCTCGGTCGTTGAAGATCTTGTTGGGGCTCTGGCCTGTTGCACAAATCTGAGTCTGCAGCGAACACAACAGCTCTGTAGGCACTGTGTGTAATATCGGTAGTGAGGACTCGGGACATGCCAGCTTTTGAGAGGGTAGGGCAGCGCTTGCTGTGGCTGCCCAGATTGGCCACCGGATCCGGACACATGCAAAACATGCGCGAGACGTTGCGCCACCCAGACACAGCCAGCCAAAACTTGAGGCAAGGAGATCACTAAGTCAACCGAAGTGGCACTATTCTGTGTCGAGGACTGGTACACAGGAACGCATGTGCTGACGGAATGATGAGAGCGCCACCACAAGCCAAATGTTGGTTGGACTTCGGCTGCCCGGCTGTGTGCAGGCAAATGTCGCCGGAAGGCAGATGTGAGGGTCAGTACCGAGTTAGCACAACGTTGTGAATCAGTGATTGCTCCAAATATCGAAGGATCATCGAGTTGGATAGAATGGAACCAAAGACTCACGCCAAGCATGGTACGGTGGTTTGGTGGTGGGTGTTCACATCCTTATGATATTCACTCATCAGACTCAGCAAGCAGAGAATCATAGCGGAAAGTGCAAGAAGCAAGTGTGACAGTGCTTCTGCAAGGCCGGGCGCTTAAATCAAAGACGGGATGGGCCAATTGCTGCCCAATGGGAGGGAGCTAGGGTCCCATGTCCACACACAAAAGCAAGAAAACCGGAAACGATATGCTGGCTATTTTGGGAAACGATCAGTTCGGCCTGTTGGCCCTTGCAGTTTGGTTCAGGTACAAGGCTCAGTGATATATAACGTTGGCGACATCGCCAGCGCTTAGGCTTTGATATTGGGGGGGACGCAGCTGTCAGAGGCGACGTTGAAGAACATTTCGACCGGATAGGATGTTTGTCGCACTGCAAATGATAAATGATAGTCATCTGTGCAGGTAAAGGTAAACTGAACGCACCAGCCTCATCGCACCTTAGCCATACGCCGTCGCAAGGCCAGTCAATGGCTTGAGCAACTGCCCCTCCACCAACAGCAAGGGATACAGGTAGTATTTGTCCCGGACGAGAAGCTGCGGCAGAAGGAATCGCGGCCAAAAGGGTTCGCCGCTCATCTTGTGGAACCTGATATGCCCTTCTCTGAAGCATGCTGTGTGCGGCATATCTATCGTTGGCGATCCAGAGCCAGGAGATCTGGGCCAGGGCGGCTCGAAACTGCAGATACAGCAAGATCTGGCAACACGGTTAGCTGTCAGTGACTTGTTGTACACAGACAGAGCACAACGCAGAGCAACACAAAAGCTTGGGCAACTAGAACAACAAAGTTTATAATTCATAGCTGGTGGGGTTGACACACACAGACACACATCGCCCACTCAACATACCTTGGGCAAGATACAGTGCAGAATCAGAGCACTGTGGCAGGCCAAAGCAGGGCCGCCACCATTACATCAAAACGAGTTGGATGTGGTGAAGTGGTGATGGCAGTGTGATGGTGGCGATGATTGTTGCAGAGTTGAAGCTGGAGGAGATATAAATGTTGTGCGTGGATTAGATCATCACGGCGATATCGAGATGAGAGAGGGCATGAATCACAAATGGAAGGAGGCTGTTCAGTTGGCAACAGTTGCTGGCAAGTGATGTGCAAAAGCTGCAGTAAGACGCGGAAGGAGCAGAAACGAAACTGTCAATGAGGGGTAGCTTCGCACATCTGGCGATAGACTCATCTACTGCAGTTACTTTCGCTGTATGCAAAAAGGCGTCCAACGGCGGCTACATGAAGAAACCCAAGGGCAGGGCTTATTTTAGAAGCCGTGTCTGATCTTCAGCGGTTCTGCCCGCCAACCGTCGCCCAACCAAGCTGATCCTGGCGCGTCAAGGATGTGCTAGATAGGCATTAGACCGCTATAGCGGCTTCTAGGGCCCTCTGCACTGGAATTCAGCGGCTATTAGCCCTGAGTCCGCTGGTTTTGCCAGCGTGTTGGGCCGTCGGTACGTACTGTATTTTCTTGCTCCTTCCTTCATGGATCATCGCCATCTTTTCAGCTTCGCTCTTTCCTTCAGGCATTTCATCTCCCCTCGTTGTTTTTTTTTTCTTCTGGTGAACTTCTCATTCTCCTCATTTCCCCAAACCTGGTTCTTGTTTTATTCTTTTTTCTTCTTCCTCCTTCATCATCCTTTTTCCTCCCATCTTCGACTCCTCTCGCCGATTCTCATCGATTATCGCCATTATCAACCGCATCACCGAAACTCCTCTCGATCACCAACCGAATTGATTTCTTCCGCCGACTGCTGTCTCGATGTTCAACGGCAGCGAATCATCTTGATCGTCCGTGATCTTTTTCGAATTCATACCCAACGTCACCTTTTCTTCCGTCTCCCCGCATTCAACGACGCACAGCCGGACTCCTGTTTTTTCCCAACCTGTCCCTCTTTTTTTTCTCTCTCTTCGTTTTCTCCCCTGCTCACAAACAGCCACCACAGAAAAAGAAAAAGCAAAGGGCCCTTGCTCCTTTTTATTATTATTTTTGTGTTGTTGTTTTTTAGTATTTTTTTCCCTGACTCCTCTCCGTCCTCACCGATATTTCGCTCTCGACGTGGCTCTCGATAACCGTTGCACAGATTCCCGCGGTGTCCTTTTTTTCGCCCTAATCAACCCGTCGGTCCTCGATCCAGGAACCAGAAAAAAAGACCTCGACCGCCGACTCAGATCTTCCACTACCTCTTTCGGCTTTCCTCTTTTGTGTCTCACAGCCCCCCTTTCCTCGTGGAGGGCCGGTTTGGCTTCCAAATGACCGCCGACACTATCTGAATCCCTCATTCAGTGTTCCGGACAACGCGAGAGATAATCCGAGGATCGATCTCACCCATACGCTTTTTTGTTTGTTTCTTTCTTTCTCTCCATCCTCGCCCGGCTGCGAGTTCTTGGCTATGCCTTCTTCTAAAGATAAAGAGAAGGAACCCGAGTCCGATCGGGCTCGTGAGAAACGCCACCGCATCAAGACGGAAAAGTCCTCCCGGCTTGGATCTCTCATTGGCGAGGACGACCAATCTTCGCTTTCCCGCCACCGCTCGACCCATTCCTCCGTTCCCAAAAAGGCTTCGCGATCGAAAACCAAACTCTCCGACAGCGAATCGAATGTCCCGTCCGCCTCCCGCCGCAAGAGCCACAAATCCCGATCGTCCAGGAAGACCGGCGAGAACGACCCCGACGATGACGACGAGTTTGTCGATGCTGAGGAGGAGCCCTCAACCCTAGGCCCCGACGATGGCGCCACCGACCTGCCCGACCGGACTGTGCCCATGCCTAACCCATCAGCAGAGAACCTACTTCCCGGACTGTCTCGCAGCCTCAATCTCAACTCCGACCGCGTGTCTCTGCCGTATCCGTCGTTCAGCCGCGCCCACAGCAAGGAACAAGTGCAAAGCCGCGAGAACCTATCGACCACTTCCAAGCCCGGCCCGTTGACCCCCGATCCCACTGATGTGGGCTCCAAAGAAGCCAAGGAATCCAAGGAGACGCGATCCAGCCGCAATTCTACCAGCCAACGGAGACGGTCACGGTCGGTCGATGCCGGGACTTCCCGGGTCTCACCTCCCGCTCCGGAGCGGAGACGGTCTTCGAAATCCCACCTCAAGGACACCCGCCCGCCCAGCCCTCCGGACACCGACTTCACAGCCTCGAGACACCGAGATCGGCCCATGAGTCCGCTAGCTTCCAGCAACCGCTCGGGTCCCGAGCCGCGGTCGTCCCGTGTCTCCAGTGTCCATCGGTCGGACTCGAGAAATCTGGATCGGCCGCAGCTGGGCTCGGGTGGGTCAAGATCGTCCAGCAAAGCGACGTTCAAACCGGCGACACCCAGACCAGCCGTTCCGAAGCATTCCCATTCGAGAGACTCTCTGCTCCATGAGGAACGCCGTCTCGGTGAGCCGTCCCGGACATCGTCCAGCCGCAGCAAGCGGAGCACCTCCAAACGGACCGAGCAGATCGAGATTGAAGATATTGGATCGTCTCCCGAAAGCGTCGGCGACTCGTCGCCGAAGACGCCTACTCTTAACCCGCAGTTCCCCCACTCCATGAACCATCACCCTCATAGCAAGAGCCTACCTCCCCAACCTGTCACCATTCCGAGCACATCAGATCTAAGTGTGCATAACCACCCTCACCCCATGACCACCTCTCCTGGCGACGGCCCATATCCTCGGCCACCGCCACCTCCGCCGCCACCGCCCATGCTGGCCATCCACGATCCCCCGAAGGTCGACTATCTCCTCCAAAACGGAGGTCTCCCCTATTCTGTTCCCCGGAACTTCCTCGCTGTTATCCCCCCTCACTTCAATACTAACCGATCCGGCGTCACGATCAACCCACCCCTTGTTGGCGCCGAGAAATTCTTCACTCCCTTCTTCACCCTGCTGGAGCAGTACAACGCAGTTTTGAACAAACATGGCTCCATTGCCGTGGCCACCGGCCACCGGTCGGTTGCGCGCCGCCTGCTTGACAGATTGGAGCATGTGTTTTCGCGCGACCTGCCCGCCAATGGATGCACGTGCATCGTGTGCGAGACGTCGGGCCGTGAAGGACTGGGCCTGACATGGGGCGAGGTGCTCGAATGGGTCAGCGGTCGCGTCGAGCTGCCGTCGTGGCCCCCGTTCGACCTGGGCGATCTGAGCACGCGGGCGGCCGAGATCCGCCAGGAGGTGCCGGAGCGGCCGGCGTCCCCAGTCAAGCTTGACCCGGACCTGGCGGAGGAGTTCCGCGAGCACTATCTCAGGCAGACGCAAAAGGTGCGGCATGCTGTCGATAAGTGGCTCTCGCGGTGCTCGGAGGCGCCGGCCACGCCGCCTCAGGAAGTCGACGACGAAACCCTGACCTTTGCCATCCTCACCAACCTGCAGCACGAGGAGCAGCCGTATTTCAACGCGCTGCTGAGCGGATCGAAGGAGCTGCAGCCGGCGCTGCGAGCGCCCACGCCGATGCGCAAGGCGCGGCCCGAGTATCTGGTGCGCATCGGTCTCTCGCTGCAGCGTCTGTATGGGCTGCCGCAGGCGCCGCGCGACGCGGAGACGGCGGTGTATCTTATCAAGAACCGGCAGACCCACGACCTGCTGACGGCCATCAACAACATCAACCCGTCGGAGTGGGAGATTCTGACGTCGGGGCGGTTCGACGGGTTCCTATGGTCGGGCGCAGACGGCGACGACGTGCTGACGCCGATTGCAGAGAGCCGGTCGGGGTCGACGGAGGACCTGTTTGCGCGGCGCATGGGCATGAGTCCCGGCGGCGGGCGCAACTCGCGCGTGGTCACGCCGATGCGGCCGTTCAGCCGCGGCAACACGGCCACTCCCGCGTCGTTTGTCAGCGGCACCAGCACATCGCAGCAGCCGAACCGGCAGGCGGTGTCGGTGGACGAGGAGGCGGAGATTGCGATGCTGACGGAGCTGGAGCTGGACATCTACAACGGCATGGAGGCGCTGGAGGACGCGTTCGAGGCGCTGCACCGCAAGGCCGAGGGGGTGCGGTCGGCGCTGCGGCAGCGCGGCGCGGGCCTGCTGCAGAACATGCAGATCCGGCGGCGCATCGACGTGTTCCCGCCGCCCGGGTCGGGCAACTCGCTGTCCAGCAGCGCAGCCGGCATGATGCCCGACCGGTCGTTTGGGGCCGACACGCCGGGGTACGGCGGTGGTGGTGGTGGTGGGTGGGACGATACGGTGAGCGAGAGTGATTGGGGCGGTATGGATGCGATGTCGATCCACCCGGAGGACAGCGCGAGTAACGTGGCGAGCTCGCGGCACCGGCGGCCCAAGCGGCGGCACGAGCGGCGCACGCCGGCGCCGATTGAGGAGGATGAGCGGGAGTACCGGTGATGATGTGTTGTGAAGCTAGGGCTAGTCAAATGAAGAAAAGTGCGGGCTATAGGAAACTGAGCGTTGTTGTTTGTTTGCTTGCACTTTCTCTGTACTACTGCTTCGCGTGAGGCATATACCCGGTCGTCTCCTTGTGTTTTTTTCTTTCCTATCTTCTATATTGTATAGGGATGGGATCTCGGGGTTTTCTGTTTTTGTTCATCCGGTGTGCATGACCACCCACACATACACACGCCACCACCCACGGCCGCTTGCACCTGGGGCATTGGAAGATTGATTACGCGGCTTTAATGTCAATGATACCACTACACTGTGTTTTTGATGGGATAGTCAGAGGATGGAGAGAGCGGGGTGATGCATTGGAGAGAGTTTGTAACTATGTACGTGGGTTTTTTGTGGTTTTTTTGTTGAGGGAGTGTGTGGTTGCTGCAATATATAACAGGTCTCGGGGATTTATTGAGTCGTGGAAGTGAAGCCGCATTTGAGTGGATGTTATGTGTGGAACGTGAGTTCACGGAGGATGTGTGCTAGGAAGGATAGCTCATGGGGTATGAAGCTCTAGTTACAGAGAGTTTAACGCCGGCTTCAAGCTTTCTGGTCCCATCCTCCTACCTAAATGCAAGCTGAGAAATATCCTCTTGAATAAGACCGTAGCGTTCAAGATCTTGAAGCCCGGCTCCCCAGCCCAAAGCGCAAAAACGAAAAATTAGAATTAAAAATAAAGTTAGAAAAAATAAGATAAAAATAAAATAAAAATAAAAAAAGAACGGAAAATAAAAATTAGATAAATAAATAAAATAAAAACCCCCCCATGGCTTATCACGTATCAGGTGCGGGGAGACACTTGGCCCGATAAGCCCTTATCGGCGTGTCCCTACTGGCCAGATTACACGCCCGGTGTTATCGGCGCGTGCTGATTGGCCGGCGGACATAGCCCCCCTAAAAGCACAGTTTGGCCCGAACTTCGCTCATACGGCATTACGAAACTTCTCCTGCTCTTACATCCTCGTCATCTGCATAGCTCTGCTCTTTGGTTTCCATACGTTGGGTCTAGGTTGACTGTGTTTCTTCAATATTTAGAACGTTCCTCTGTGTTTGTAACTGGTTCCTATCTCTGGTGTCTCCGTCTCTTTCGCTTATTCCTTTCTGTTCTCTCTCTTCCGGCCTTGCCTCCACCGTCATCCTTGCAAGCACGCGTGGGAGATCCCGGAGCTCCCGTTTGCGCGCAGGCAGTCTCAAAGATGGCCCACGACGAGGAAGTCCACGAGGTATGGCCGTAGCCCCGATCTCGCCGCCGGACCGCCGCCGCTGCTTCAAGCCCGTGCCCGATGTGTCTTCTAACTGGCCGTTTCTTGGGGGTGATCTTCTTGTGTGCAGGGCGCCTCCATCCAGGAGCAGCTGATCGAAGCCTGCCGCCGCAACAACACCGACCTGCTGGCCGAGCTGATCGAGAGCGTGGCCGACGAGGCCCAGCTGACGCGGCTGCTGAACGAGACCACCACCGTCATGGGCAACCACCTGTACCACGAGGCGGCGTCGCGGGGAAACTGTGAGTAGTGCTTGTCTGTCCCTGTCGTGAGATCGGGAAACGGGGGAGGGGGGACTCAAATGCAGCAGGGGAGCACAGAAGAAGCTTCGAGGACACACGAAGAGCCAACGACTGACACACACACTCACACACCACAGACGAGGTCATCGACATGCTCCTCGACCAACCCAACTTCGAATGCGACCCGACCACCCGCACCGACCGCGACACGCCGCTGCACGCGGCGATCCGCTGGATCAACTCCGAGCCGCCGGCGCAGCGCGCCTTCGGCGCCGCCCTCGTCGCGATGATGCTCGAGGCCGGCTCCAGCACGCGCGCCAAGAACCGCGCCGGGCTCACGCCCTACCAGCTCGTCGATCCGCGCAATGCCGAGCTGCGCGATCTGATCCAGAAGCACGAGTACGCCGTGATGAATGCGGGCGACTTCGTCGTCGCCGACGGCGGCCGCGGGGGTCTGGCCGCCCCGCCGATCACCCCCGCCGCTGCGCCGCCCCCGTTGCCCGCCACTGCGGCGCCCGGGCTGCCCCCGCCGCCGCCGCCTGTGCAGTACGCCAACGACGCCGACGACGACAATGCGGAGTTTAGTGGGAGTGATGAGGAGGAGCGGGCGGAGTGGGAGCGCAGGAAGCGGAGCGGCCGGCGGTGAGAGCGGCCGGACGCGGACACACACACACACACAGCCGTCCATTTATCACTCTTCC
>LNGL01000024.1:553382-586418 GCA_001510565.1 Knoxdaviesia proteae
TTCCTTCTTCTCTCGCGATGCGGTCTCTGAGAGGTTGATTGCCCCACATCGATCTACCAACGAGCACGTGTTGGAGAATGCAAATGCCTCTTGAACGGTGCCGTGCACCATATCATGAAGTCCCCTATCTACTTATATACGTGCCATCTGCACACGAATTTACAGTTGCCCTTTTTTGTTCTAGGATAGAATAAGCTAGTTTCCTCTGATACGAGCGTATTGTATTGGCCCCTAGAAGATTCATTCAAAAAGCAGGCCCTCGCTATTCTCCTCACTATGATTATATCCTGTCAAAGAATCCTGTAGTACGTGTACATCACCTTATCGGCTGAGCTATTCTAGAAGGCATGTACTGGTATCTGTCACCTGCTACCAGCTGTCTAATAGTATCACAAGAGCACACTCATATATTCTACAAACACCTACTATTCAAGCTTGAGGATCTCTTGATTTTGCGTATATCATTATCATTCCTAGACCCCAAAGAGCTTAGATAGAGCTATAAACGGACCATAAGAAAAGGCGCCAGGCGCAGATTATAGAAAGAGGAAGCCCCAGAACGAAATAGAAAACCAAAGGAATGAAAGGTAAATCAGGAGACTGGCCCGGCTGTCCGCAGACACGACGTCAAGAAATGAATGTATAGCTAGCCATGCTTAAAAAAGAAAACCTCAATCATCCATCAAAATCAAAACAAAACAGAAATCTTCAACAGCAGAAAGCCAAGCCTCAAAGCCAGAAACCAAAGCAGACAAAACGATCTTTAGGAATTGAGAAAAACAAAAGAGGAGAAGAAACCAGACAGAAAGTTGGCATGAAGCATGATATATATATGTAAACAAAAAAAAAAAAAAAGGGAAGAAAAAGGAACACGCCGTGACACAAGTTTTTTTTTGTTTTGCTCTACCGGAAGCGAGCCCGGCATCTTCCCATAACCTCTCCTTGGCAGACCAGCTCGGCACTAAACTCAGATCCGTCCAAAGTCAGGTAGATATCGAAGTACACACGGTAGAAGGTTCCCTGGGGGGTCTCCATGCGCTCAAAGTCCTTTTCCAGATTCTTGCGGGAGAGGTCCGAAGTCAGGGTGACAACCTCCTTGATGCCTGTGTTCGTTGAAAAGAAAAGTGTCATGTTAGTCACATGCTCCTCGGGAGTGATACGAAGCGGTTCCATGGCTGATAAATATAACTTACGGGGATCCTTGGTGTACTCGGGGCAGATATCCTCGTCGCAGGCGTACAGGATATCCTCGTACATCAGAGTGGCACCCGGGGCAACCTGGCGGAAGAAGGAAACCTTGACCGGCTCGCCAATCTTGACCTTTTGGCCCTTCTGCACGAAAATCTGGCGCGTGAACTTGCACCGGTCCTTGCCGTCGAGCGACGGCACCCGGTACGCCTCGGGGTGGTATCCCTCCTTGAACGGCTGCAGGGTAGCCATCAGGTAGTGACGACGGGCCACACGGTGCGTAATGACACGCTCGGTAATACCGGCCGTCACCGCACCCTTGACAATAGCCGCCACGGAGTCCATGGGGCGCACCACCTTGGACTGGAACTGCGGGGGAACGTGCAGCTTGATCTGCTGGAAGAGGTACTCCGAAGCTCCGAATCCACCGACCACCAGGATGTTCTGAAGCGTCCGGTTCTGGGCCTGGATGGCAATGATCTGGTTGCGCACAAGCTCGAGAATGCGGTTGACCACAGGCTCGAAGCACTGCAGAATCTCCTCGTTGGTGAAGGTCATGTAGCCCTCCTCGATGCCGGCCTCGGGGAACTCGGCCTCAATGCCAACATCGACAGCCCACTTCTGGCCGTTGTTGCGGAAATCGGCCTTGATACGGTTCTCGAAGTCCATGATGCACTTGGCATACACACGGCCAGCAGTCTTGGAGCCATCAGGCAGCTTCATCTTGCGGATCTTGGTGCGGAGGATGTTGCTGAAGTTGCGGTTGAGGGCAGTGGATCCGCACGAGTCTCCCGATCCGGCGGTACACTCGGCCACCGTGAACGGATTCTCATCCTCGACTTCGTAGGCAATCAAATCAACGGTACCACCACCACAATCGACAATCAGCACGGCATCGTGAACCTTCAGGTTCAACAGACCAGTCTTGGAGCAGAAGAGAGCGGCGGCTTCGGGCTCGGAAATCAGCGTTAACCGGTTGTCGTTTTCGTCTCGCAGGAAGCCGGCCTGGATGGCGGCGGCTCTGGTTGCGGCCTTTCCGGCGTCGTTCCAGATGGCCGGGACTGTCAGGTAGTAGCGGATGTTGCGCTCCTCGCGGTTAAACACTTCGCCGAGAGTCTTCTGCAGAGCGGCGCGCATGGCCTGGCGCAGCTTGAACAGGTAGTCCGCAGCCACATCGATCTCGGACTTTCCAGGGGGCAGAGGGGGCAGGTTGATGGGGTCAATGTAGGTGTTGCCACTCAGCATCAGCTGGAGCTTGAACCACTCGACCTTCTGCACGCCCGGCTTGGGGTATCCGGTAGGGGCCAGGGCATCAGCGATGTCCGGGCCCCAGCCAACCACCTTCTGGTACTGGTCATAATACAAAACAGTGGGAATCTGCAGAGCAAGTGATAGCTCGAGATTAGTATTACGTTTTTTTATTGAACTTTGTTTTGCACATTCTTTTTGTTTTTCTCCCCGTCTTCCCGTCGCCAAACGCATGTCTAGCAAGGATGGGATCTCGCATCTCGCCGGGCGATAAATCATGGAACAGGGAGAGAAAAGGAGGGGTAAAAAGATGATGGGACACAAATCTCACAACATACCTTCTGCTTGGTGTAAGATCCAGCACCGGGCCATTCGGTGATAATATCCTCCTTGGCCTGGTCGTTGGTCGCGAAAGCGAAAGCAACACCGGAGAAGGTGGTTCCCTGGATAGCAGTCAAGACGACGATGTTAGTGGTGTTATTGACAGGGGAATGAGAATTTATGGGCGAGACGGCCAGTCCGCCAGGGTTGGCCGTTAACGGCAAACAGCACGGCCAACTGGCTAGTGTTGAGGTTCTAGTGGTGTTTCATTGCAGTGGCATTTCGAGACAGTAGAGTTCGCATGGATGGACGAATTGTGTCTCGATCGGTCAAGTGTGGGGTTGTAACGGATTGTTCGCGAATGTCTTGGTATCGCACTCCTCTCGGTATTTCAACCGGACGCGCCAGTTGTTGCGCAGGCATTCAACGAAAAGAAACACACGCGAAAGAGAAAGAAAAAAGGCTTACAAAGTCAATGCCGACGATCAGCTGGGCCTTGCTCCGGCTGTTGCCCTCAACCTCGGCAGCGGGGTTGGCGGCAACAGCACCCGGAGGAGGGATCTGCGGGCGAAAGCCCTGGTTGGGGTAACCGCCACCGTATCCAGGAGGGCCGGCCATCTGTTGCTGGCCACCCATCTGGGGCGGGTATCCGGGAACGGGAGCGCCGGTGTTGATGGGCGGAGGGCCACCGACCATCTGCGATGGCGGGCCGCGGCCGGGAACGCCAACCATTGGGCTTGTACGGCCGAGAGTGTCGGGATTGGGCGGAAAGTTCTGGTTGTAGCTGGGAGGGCGGTTTCCGGCGCCTTGATGGTTCATGGGGGCGAGGTTGTTCGGGGGAGCCGCAGGGTTGACGCCGGCGATGGAGGATCGGGCAGCGGCCGATTGCGGCGGGGCGGAGGCGGGGTTGAAGGGGGGATGGATGTTGAGAGGGTTGAGACGCTGAGCCTGCTGCTGCTGCTGTTGTTGAAGCGAAAGCTGTTGTTGATACTGTAGCTGCTGCTGATGCTGCGAGAGTGGTCTCTGCTGTTGCAACTGGGGCTGGTGTGGAGGAAGAGATTGAGGCCGCTGCTGTTGCAGGTGTTGCTGCTGCGGGTGCTGCTGCTGTTGCTGTTGCTGGAGGTTGATGTTGAGCGGATTGACCGACGCAATAGGGGGCAGTTGGGGGATTTGAGACGGAGGAGCAGGAGACGGAGAAGTCGAAGGAGGAAGATGTTGTTTCTGTTGTTGTTGTTGTTGTTGTTGAAGTTGTTGTTGGGATGGTGGTGGTGGTGGTTGGAAAGGGTTTTGGGGTTGGGGGGAAGAGGAAGAAGAAGTGGAGGGGACGGAAAGCGGCTGAAGGTGCTGGTGCTGCTGTTGCAGGTGGTGGTGCGGCTGGACTATTTGTTGCTGCGCAGACGAAGGCGGCTGTGGCGGAGGAGGGGTTTGGTTTTGCGAGGGGTCGGGGGGAGTTGGAGGCGCCGACGACGAAGGAAGTTGAAAGGTGGAGGACGACGATTTGCGTTTGCCGAAGCCGAAAGCTTTCAGACGTGAGTTCCGAGAATTCATGAAGAAGAAATCGGAGGAGGGGGAAAAAAAGGAAGAAAGAAGAAGGAGGAAGAGGGAAGATCGAAAGAAAAAAAGAGAGAAAACGAAGGGGTGAGCAAGTGAGGGGAGGGGTGTCAAAGATTACGAGGAAAAAAAGACACAGACCGGTGATGGTAATTACGAACGGGCCAAGGAACAGACGGATACTGATGGTAGGCCAGGACCAGAACGGTTAGCCAGAAGAGAAGAAGGGCGATTTTCTTTTTTAATATAGGAGCCAGAAGCGATAATAGACAGGAAACAATGGGAGTTAGAATCAGGACTTTTCTTGCAGGACCAAAGAGTCAGAGTTGTGAAGGGTGAGAATTGGAGGGGGGGGGTAGGGGAAAAAAATAAGAGGGGACAAAAACAAAAAGAAAAGTCTGCGAAGAGTCAAAAAGCCCTAGGGAAACCCATAGGTCAAAAAGGTACGTACTCGAAGACCCAGATAGTGCAGCACTACCAGCCACTACAAATCCACTAACA
Source organism: Knoxdaviesia proteae (assembly GCA_001510565.1). Lineage (NCBI taxonomy): Eukaryota > Fungi > Ascomycota > Sordariomycetes > Microascales > Gondwanamycetaceae > Knoxdaviesia > Knoxdaviesia proteae. The sequence goes on from LNGL01000024.1 coordinate 558,192, forward strand.
GCTGGAGGCTATACGGGATAGATGCATTTGTATATTTCTCTAGCCGGTCTTGCCTGTTGTGCGCAGGTTGGTTGTTCTTTCCCCTTCTGTTTCCATCGCGTCTTGCTTGGGCTTCGTTTTTGTGCTGAGGCTTTAGTGGGTAGGTGCAGCAGTGCAGCATGGAGCGCCACAGAAACGAGGAGGAAGTCCTGGAGCCGGAGCAGGACTTCACAGGACATATAATGCAATCCTGTACGTACAGGACGTGGGAAACTGCACCGCACGGCGATCAGATAAGTACAGTACAGTACTGCACACTGAAGGCCCGCTGTATAAGCCTCCATGGAGCCAGGAAACAATACGAGCAACCATGCAGTGCAATGCCTCCCAAAAACCCGCACAGCTGGGCAAATCGCATGGCAAGTTGGGTCTACCGTGTGGGCCGGCACTGTGACCAGCACCCAGTACCGCCAGTTGTCCCCCCAGTTCGACCGACCCAAATACAGTGCGCATATCTTCCTTTACTGTGTCGCCATAAGTCCTATCACGATCAATTACCCCCAGCAAGCGCCGGTGCCATTCAATCCTCCGGCCATAGTCTCTCACCTATGCCGGGCGTCCTCGAGCATGCAACTGCACATGCAGGTTCAATCAGGGGAGCCTATCTCGGCCCAAAGTACCGCCCATTAGGCAGCCCTGGTGTCCCGCTGTTGGTCTTGGGCCGGACATGGCGGTGGTCTGATAAGATGCTGGAGGGGGGAAGGTTTCTGGGCGTGTATTTCCCATTAGTCCTCGGATGCAGTGCAATCCTCCAACGGCAGGATGGTGAGAGTGTCCTGCCAACAGTTTGAAATTGGGAATTGCATCCAGCCTGCATTACCCACAGCACAGGATAAGGCTGAGCAAGCCAGACAATTCCGTCCGGGCCTAACAGGAGGCACTGCAACGACAGGGGGACATGGGATGAGGGGACAGAAGACGAGGAGACACAGAGGAAGCGAGTCCTGGGATATGATGTAACCCGCCTCTGTCCAGTACAGTAGTGTCGTCTAGCCTCCTTTGCCCCTCATCGACTCACTCCCGCAGAAAGTCTCCATTGCAGCTTCGTGATCTCGTATAATACTATAATACGGGCTCGCAACCAGGGCTGAAGGAAGCCACGATGCCGGGCAGCCGTTACAATGTACGTACTGGACAGATCATATCAAGCAAAGTCTCGTTTGGCTTTTAGCTCTGGGAGTAGTATACCAGTGACTCTCGTGGAGTTGCTCGCAGAGTCTCATCAGCCCAAAGTTGGTGATCGTCCGTTTCCAGCATCCAACAACAACAACTACTATCACCCAAACTAACGGCCACTAAGCCAAGTTGCCCCTGTACTTCGGTTCACTTTCCCCTGTGTTTCGGCTGTGGCGTAGTTGACGGTGCAGTCTCTAGCACAGGTACACAGACCCAGACATCCTAGTATGTTCTGGACAATTGGGTGAGGCTCACACCAACAGCCACCGAACAAGACCTGCACAGGCCAAATCCAAGACGAAACGGTCCCAGGGCCATCCTGGCCGCCCAAGTGTGGCTCATCGCACAGTTTGCTTGTCCTGGGTGGAGGGGGGAAAGCACTGCCGCCCATCATATTTCCCCCGAAGTGTCCATCACGCTCTCTCGTTTAAGTAGTGTAGTGGCGAGTGTGGAATGAAAGGAAAGAAGAGTCGCCCACACGTGTGTGTGTGTCTGCTTTCTTTGTTTGGGGTTTTCCCTGTTTGGGAGGGGTGGGAGGAGTTCGGAAGATGCATATGCACGCAAACATACACTTCCTGAGGCTGGGCGGGCGGCGGTCCAGGACTTCGTAGGACTTTCTTCTGTTTCCCGCTTTTGTTGGTCTCACTATTTTTGGGGCGTGAGGTCCGGTCTTTGCGTCCCGCCAAGCCCCGCGTTCCTCTCCGCCTCGCTTCCTTCCTAAAGCATCCGTTTCTGGAATCTTTTTTCTTCTTTTCTTACATAAACTTGAATATTGGTCATTCCCTTGCACTCCTTCCTCCGTTTGATGTGCTGGCGTGGACGTGTTTGTCAGCATGTGTGTGTGTGTGTGTGTGTGTGTGTGTGTGTGTTAGGGTTGGAAAGTAGGGCATCCGCGTATTTGTCCAGACAATCACGCCACTTAGGGTTAGAGACGTGATTCACATCACATTCAATCATCCGTCCATGATTCACTACATCTACTCCCAGATCTATAAATCCAAGCCTAATCCCACCCGTATCTAGTCCCAAGTCCTCCGTTACTATGCATCCTTCACTAGAGTTAGTCAAGTCAAGGTATCGAAAGGCTCAGGACCCCACGTTCTAGAAAGGCGTCCGCCCGCCCCCCCGCCCCCCCCCCCAGACAGGAGATCCTGTGGATGCAGCGGGTGCGTCCACAATCCGGGCGCATAGGCGTTGGCTCAGCGTGGTTGGAGAGATCGAACTGGCCCATTTCCTCGTGCGGCGGTGTCAATAGCAACAAGGACGGGGACTTCCCCTCCTGCCGTCTGGCCGCGTCCGCGCCTGAACCGTATGACACGGGGGTCCGCGTGCGCCGACCCGAATCCCACCTAAGAACCGTCAACTATCTCCACTATTCCGCCCCCTCCCGAGTTACAGTTTCCTTCAGCAGCGGTGTGTAATCATCTCGGGGCACCGCAACCACAAGCAATGCATTTAGAATCAACTTATTCAACAACACCATTCCATTGACTCGACCAGAAGCACCGCAAATAATCCATAAAGAGCCTTAACAGCATTAACCCAGATCTCGTGGCGATTCTGTCAGGCATGGCGGATGGTGCTGACTGCCACGATGCGAATATAACTGCGTCGGCCTTTCATGAAACACAACAGGGGGCCATCACCGTCCTGCCATGCCAATAGCAACAAAGACGGGGCTTCCCCTTCGTGCCATCCAGGCGCGTCAGGGACTGAACGGCCCCGGGACCCGTAGACGTGATCCAGACACGGGGGGGGAGGTCGGGGCGCGCCGACTGATCCCTGACTGGAATCAACCCGTCCCCGCCGGGGCCACGTTCGGGAGCGGCGCACATGTTCCTCTCGCAAGTCCATGCCCCATTAGATACAAACCGGCTCGCCGACTACCTACCGGTCTGCCAGTGCCAGGGGAGGTACCGTTCCCCCGCGCCGGGGGGCGCTACTCACGCGCAGCGAACAGCCTGCTCGCCCAGTGCCCAAGTCCATAAGCGCATTGCGCGTTCCTCGACGTCGGCAGGCCAGCTAGACTTCCATGGAATGCCCCACTGAGGGGGGTAGACCTTCGTGCACTATCTTGCGGTCGACCCCCCGGCGACCCGCCGGCGAGAGTCATCCGATAGTCGACTCCGCCCCGCATCTATCGACCAAGAAAACGGCAAACAGCAAGTTGAGGATAGACCCTTGCCCAACCCCTTGAATGCCGAATCCAGGACACGAGACGTCTCGCTTCAGTCAAGCGCGCCAGACGGATCTGGCCGTTCTCCTCCGTGGTTTGGCGCGGAGTCGCCGGACTGTTGGGGGCACGTTCGTCACCGGCAGGACACCGGAAGATATCGATATGCTCAAGATATACCACGGTTCAATCGTATGAGCGAACGCTTTGAAAGGCGTGTTAGTGAGTGTCATGGTCGGCAATAGTAGCGTACAGAGAGGGAGAACAATAAAATGGCAAATATAACATAACATGACGGACACAGTTAGTGTGTCCTTGTTCCTGAAAATAACAGTGCTTTCTTCATGCAATCGTCTGGTTCCACGGCTGCCGCGACTGCTGGTCCCAGTCCGGCACACACACCACCGTATCCGGCGGCTGCACCGCCCACTCAACCGTGTCATCCATGCCCTCGGGCTTCGTCGTCGTCAGCCCTTGCTCGACACTCATCTGGTCAGCCGGGACCTCTACGGTGCCGCGGCGGGTCACATGCACCACGGGTACAACCGCCACGCGGCCGAACCCGCCCGCCCACATGTCCTTGCACAGCAGCTGCGTCTCGGGCTGCGGACACTCGCCGAGCTGCTCGCGTGCCGTGCGGAACCGCGTGGCGCTGCCCCCGCTGGACACGGAGCCGTGGGCGGCAAAAGCCCGCGCTGCAACCGCGGCGGCGCCGCTCCAGCACGAGAACACCTGGGTGGGGGAGAGGTTTGCCACGCGGGCCTGAGTTGAAAGGTCAGCACCGAAGAATGTCTTTCCGTCGGTTGCCCTGAGTGTGTCGGATGCGGATGCCACAGGGATGAATAGGTCTCCCGCTACGTCGCGACTACCCCATACGTCGAAAAACCGGGGCCGGGATGTGCCCGTGATGGCCTGCCAGTCGAAGCCACAGGTCATGTCCGCCTCAAGACGGCGACGCTGCAAAACGAGCTCGAGAATGTCGTTCGCGCACAGCAGCACGTCGTCCAGAAAGATGGCGGTACCGCCCGACAGGACAGAGATACCGCCACGGCCCTCCTGCGCGTCGAGGAGAGGCTTCAAGCCCAGGTTCCGATCAGCCGCCCGAGCCGCAAGCACGTGCGGCGGGAGTATTCCGGCTGGCGGTTCAGGCGGAGGGTCCTCGCCCCGGGGCGGTGGGTTTGGCACGATGAGCGGGGTGGACTCCTGGAAGATGTAGCGGGTGCCCAGAGCCTCGAAGTGCGGGCCCAGAACACTGAGCACCTGAGAAGACCCGTCATCGCGCGGACCACCTCGCGGGGCAACCACCGAGACGGCGCAGCGCTCGCCGCCAAGGAAGCGAATTACATCGATAACCGCGCCCACCAGCGAGGGCAGGATCTCCAGCGAGTCGGCAAGCAGCAGCACGAAGAAGAACTCGACCGAGCCGTGCTCGGCAACGGCGCTGTGGGCGGGCTCCGTGTTAGGGGTCGTCGCGGGGAGGAGGTCGGCGTAGCGGTTCCAGTCGAACGAGTCGCAGAAGAGGCGCGGCGTCGGCGGGCGGAGGGATTTGTCGATGATAGCCCAGCCGTAGGCGGCGACAGTCGAGTTCTTGATGGTGCCAAGAGCTGTGTGCAGCGAGAGAAGGAGGCACTTAGCAGGAAATTTCTCCAAGAATGCAGCCAGCAAAAGCTAGAAGCTGAACGAGAAGCCAGCCCTCCAAATTCTAGAACTCCTCGCAAAAGAGTAATTCTGACTTACATGTGGCTATGTGAGAGTGCGTGAACGGGTCTAGACCGACTCGGTGCAGGTAGACGGTGGTCATAAGTAGCACAACGGCAGCTGCAACCACGCTGGTCTTGCGCAAGGCGAGCCAGCGAAGGCCGATCCTCAACGTCCTGGGTACAGCCTCCATGTTGGAATTCGTCGGCAGATGGTCTCAGCCTCTACCCAGACATGATTCAGCGGACGGGTTGAAAAGTCAAGCAGGCGGGAGCAGTATTCGGTCGCTGACTGAGTCAACCAGAGTAGTTCGGGGGAGAGTTGAAGAAGAGTATCCGTTCAAATACTACAGAAAGTGATCAAGGCTATATCAATCGAGCGAAAGTACCGATTCTCTAGTCCAGCGCGACAAAACTTAATCCATCCTGGCTGACAGAGCCTGAACGCGATCGAATGTGAGATGATTCGACACTCTAGTTACTGTCCATATAACATATGCCAACAGGCATATTGGCGGTGCCGTTGCCGCTGCGGCTGCGTGCCAAGACGACGTTTCCCCAGTTGAGAGAGGCAGGCTTCTGACGAGTCCGAATTATTGACCCATGGGTTTGTGTGTGTGCGACCGTGATGGTTCGTGAAGTGGATTGAATAAAGGATAGGAGTGCGATGTCGGTAGTCGGTGAGAATCTCTGTAAGATTCTAAGGAATTTGCTAGAATTGCTTGCCCTGGATCCAGTCACAGAGAATCGTCGCGATCTGGGTTAAAAGAAAATTGAAGAAGACAGGGGAAGAGAAAAATGGCCAGAATAGATGGACTAATCAACCTTAAGAAGTCGATAACCCTAATACTAACCCTAAAGATCTGCGAGTCTCTTGTTTATCAAGATATTGTCCCGACCGATATGGGCAGAAAACACCGAGATCTTCGGTTCCTGTGTCTCATAAAACTAGCTTGATTGTGTCCACTCAGCACGCATCGTCCTAGATGGCTCATCAACCGCCGACTCCGTCTTCCACAACGCCAGCCACTTCGCAGTCTGTGTCTGCGCATGAAACTTGTCCGAGTCTACGGTACCCGGCTTGCGTGATGGCAGTAGCCGAGCAGGATGCGTCGTACGAGTAGCTGAAGCACAGGTTCACGGCGATAGCGCGGAGTCTCTTCTCCGCCTAGGGCTGCAGCTTCGCCAGGGAGAGCCTCGGCACCGGCTCCCCGGGCGGCGGTCCGTCTAGAGAGAAGCCCGCGCCGACTGGGAGCCGGTTGACGCCTGCCGGGCTCTGCAGAGGCTCGCGGACGTCCACCTCGACTTGCAGGCCATGCAGATCAATGCTTGCAGACTTGATGTTGCCGAGCGGGTCTTTCCGACAAGCTCGATCCTGCGGCCCCGAAACTGCGCCAGCTCACGAGTGGTTTGGCCAGCGGCCGAGTGAGGAGCGGAGCCTTGTAGTGCGGGCCAGCAGACAGTCTCGGCCGATGCCTTCCAGGACCAGGACGGCCCCGGTGGGTTCACGCGGCGTCTGTGGGCTCTGCGGGCTGCTAGGACGCCGGGGCTGGGGGTCTCAGAGAAGCCCGTCCATCAGCTGGCTCTTCCAGATTCCCGTCAGGTATTCGTATCTAGTGATTTGAGCGGCGACGTGGGCAATGGCGGACAGAGCCACCAGGCGATCGAATTCGTAGGTGTGCCGGCATCCACGCTTCCCATTTATAGACCTCGTCGCATTCCCAGTACAGTTAGTCATTCCCCGGAGAGACATTCTTGACTGACAATATACGCTTCGAGAACACCCAGCCTCTAGTCTCAAGCGGAGGGCCTTCCACATCTTCCTTCCACATATTCCGCGTAATCACTCAGGAGATGTTAGTGGCATCACCCGACATGATCCGGAATAAGTGTATGTGGCGTTGGTACCGATCATGGTGCGAACAGTATGTGATCCACCGGTTAACCAGGGAGATGGGTGTCGTCGGACGAGGGATCTGCGTTCATGGGGGTGTGTACAGTAAAGACAGATCACGATACCCATTGGGTGAGAGCGGCAATAACTCTAGATGAACCGGGAGTTTCTCGTCCAGTGTAGCTCCGATCCAGACCTGTAAGTGGTCTTCGTCCGTGGCCACATATATCCACGAAGCAAACCACGGTGTTTGCTGGTGTGGCCGGGCCCGGGGAGAGTTGATCGGACGTCTCGCCAAACGGCCCAACACAGAGGACAACCGACATCGAGAGCCCTTCAAAAGCGAGTCCCAAGACTTGTGGCCGGCATATTTCGTCTTGTGTTCGTCGTCAAAATTCCTCGACGGCAGGCCGACACACTTCACACAAGGACATTGTGCAGGAGTTTGCTGTCAGACGCGGGAAGTTGGATCAATCCACGGAAAGTTTGCATGTTCCAAGAATAAACGATTCATAACCGCTGTAGGGAAAGAGAGGAGAAAGATCAGAAAGCGAACATAGTGGACATGTCGGACAAAGTGGCTAGGTATAACTGGCCGGCGGTGACCCGTCACTAAGAACGTGTAGCAGGATTAAGATCCCTTGTTGAGTAACTCGGTCGCTAAATAGTGGGTGAGCCATTCGCTTGATTGAGAGATGTGTTAGTGCCCAGTGGGGAATTGTGAAAAAGTACAGAGCAGAGTATGCATGATATGGGAAAAGGGGAGGCATAGACTCACCTGGCGTTTTCTTCTCAGTGCCCCCTGAGCGGTGTGATCACGCCATCTTACAGGTATTCTATTCCGACTAAGTAACCGGCGGTGGCCGGCCAGCAAAGTGTAGCTTGCAACGCCAAAGCGGCTTTGAACCCTAACCCTAGCACTGCTGAACATCACGCAACCTCTCTCTCGTCGGTGAGTGCCGAATATAAGTACACAATTCTACTCGTAGCAGGAGGTCCGGTCTAGTTGCTGGGCCAGCTGAGAGACCCGGCCATTATTAGTAGGATGCTCGTCCAATATCCAAATCTCCAAAGCCAAACCCTGATCCATCTGAGCTCATATCGTTTCCCCCCAAACCCCAGACCATTGCTAGGGCCCTGGTTGATGATGGGCTTTTTGAACCACCAGGATAAAAAGCGCAAATAACAAGAGGTTGAACAGCCCCCCAGCAACTCGGTACCAGACATCAGACTGTTCGACCCGTAGATAACCAGCCGACCGAAGGCTGCATGCACATCTTCTTGTGCCTGGACTCTCCTCACGTTCTCTTAGGGGGAGAACCAGAGAGCATCATCTCCCAGACTCCCTCCACATGCTGTTGCTTCAAGGTTCCAAACTAACACTGTACCTTGAAGCTAAGAGAGAAGGTCTAGAATGTGGAGCAAAGTCAATCCCAAGAGCCATTTTCTTCTTTTATCTTACAATCTCGTTGGGCACAATCAAACCAACCCTAGCTGGCGGTGAAGCCGGAAAATGCTAGGTAGACGAACGAATGAAGAGGAGATCCTGACAGACGTGGATCTCATATTTTATTGTTCTATTTTATTTTTTTCTGAATAAATCCCCAAAAAGACCTTCACGCCTTCTGGGGTGGAAAACCACCTTCTGGATCTCCCCGTCCATACTGTATGGAACTGCCCTCGGCTCTCACCTTGCTCTTTTGGGCTTCCTAAGTTCTCTCCTCTTTTTTTTTGGCCTCCTATCTTCGAACTTCCTTCCTTCCTTTCTCACCTTCCATTTCCCTTCCTCTCCCTTCTTTATATATACGATATATATGTCTTCCTGTCATGAATTCTGGTTAAGTTCGCTGCTTCGTTTGTTCACAACGTGTTCATGACTTTATGAGTTCCTCTTTATTTTCCTCCCCCGTTTTTTCTTCCGTCTGTAACGATTACGACCCTCACGTTTTTGACCGTCGGTGTGTGTGTGTATGTGTGTGTGCCCAAGCCCTCTTCTGAAATACTGCCCATCTCGAGATCTTCAACCCCCCACTGGGAAGAACTGCCACTGCCGCCCTTTCGACACACGATAATTCGATCCTCTGATTCATCCGAGGTTCGATCCTTCGTAAATTTCCGCTTTAACGACTCTATTGTTCGGGTTTTATCTTAATTTATTTTATTTCCTTTGTTTCGCTTGTCTTTTCCCAGTTCCGCGCCTTGTTTGCTTCGTTTTTTTGCGTTTCTCTGCATTTCTTATCGCAGCTTAGAAAAAAAATCCGCTTAAATTTTAATTCCTCTTTGTCTTGGTCCTCCCTCCGTCCTCTGCCCGGATCTTCCGTTGTGCCCGCGCGGATCTCCCGTGTATATTTAACCCTTCGATTACGTTACCCGGCTTTCACTGTCGGCCATTCATCCGGTTCTGCTCTCCTGTCTCGGACACTATTGAACCGCCGTTATCCTAGTTGTCTTTATTGTGCAACCGGCGGGTCTCCCGGAACGGCTGTTCTTTGCGATACCGTACCATCTCGTCATCCTGTGTCGCCACGCGGACGGTCACATCACCATCTATCCCCGCCTCTCCGGACTCCCACGCCTAGCACTTGTGTCTGTCTGGTTTCTGTTTCTTCCACGGTCCCGCCTTGCCTCTTTTTCCCCTGCGAACCATTCTCTCGATCACATCTTCTTCCAAGTCCACTCTGGAAACCTTGGATTCTCTGAAGCAAGCCCTGAAACAACGAAATTCAAGCTCAACTCAACTATAGCTTCGACGACGTCACTATTTACTCCACTTTCGAGCTCTTCTTTCACATCTCCGGTCTTTCCAGCAAATTTGGCGGTCTTTCTTCCGCAATTCGTGTCTTGTTCCGCCCCTGGTTCGTCCAACTCTCGGCGCCGTGCATACCTGATCACCACACAGCGCCATATCAGCCATTTCCAGCTCTCCCCCTCCAGGTCTTAACCTGCCTGGCGTGATCCTTCAGGGTTCCAAACCAGCAGATTTCGTCAACGCATAGACTAGTCCGCCGCGAAGGAACCAGGAACGACTCCATTGTTCCCCAGCTATCCGTTTCATTTTTCGAGGTAGCTTGTTTCCTGCGATCGCACCGGATTCACCTGTTTTCCTGTACAGTTACGTGGATTTTCAAGGTTGACTGGAACGCCAGGAAGCAAAAAAGAAGGTCCAGCTCGAGTTGGATCTTTCAATACGGAGAGGATCCCTTCCGCCCTTTATTGGCTTCGCTCTGCACTCGCCCAAGCCCCCCAACACCACACATAGACGCATCTGCAGCTCACAGGACACCAAAAGACACAAAAAAAGTCATGGCTGGCACGCAGCGGTCTCAGGATGTCCGGCAACGGCACAAGCGACGACAAAAATCAGTGAACTTGGCCAACAACAGCCAAGCAGCCGCCGCCGCCTCGTCCCCAGGGAAGAACGTTAATAAGTCTGGCTCAAGCCCCGAATCTCCAATCTCTCCCGCTGGTTCTCCTTCTTCTTCTTCTGCATCTTCTTTGCCTCGCCCGCAAAACGTCCCCAGCAAGCGCGCATCCAACAACAACAACAGCAACAAAAAGCGACCATTTCGGTCTCCAGTGCCATTCGCAAAATCAGACAAATCTTCCACGACTCTCCGGCCGTCTCTCTACGGCATCTTCTCGGTTTTCCTCCTGGTGGTTGTTCTGGTAAGTCTGGCGTCTGTTTCTTTTTTCTTTCTTTTTTTCTTTCTTTTTTTATCACCTCTTCTCGGCATTGCTTCTTTCTTTAGCACAACCCCCTCATGTCCTTATATATACTACATGCACGCACTTTACATACATATCAGATCTGCCCGTCTTAGCAGATATCATCTATCATCAGCCTGTCACATCTTGGTCTTGGCGGTGGTCCCGGATCAAGTTGGATTGGTCGGGAATTTTCGTTGCCGTGGCCGTCCAGTGAGGCCGAGATAGCAGACCCTTCCCGTTTCTGCTTCTTTTTTCGGTTCTGCTCTCTAAACCGAGTGGCTGGCTAGTCGATGGATCAGCGCATTTGTGAGAAAACCAAGGTTTTTCTCAATTTGATGCCGTCCTGCAGATGAACGGGCCCATTCGTCAGCCTGCAACATCTTGGTGGAATGGTTGATCAACCTTTTTTTGGGGGGGCGGCTTCTGTTGGGCGCCAATTGACCCGAACTGTCCGGGGAGTGCCTTTTTGGTGGCTGGCCTGTGCTCCCAAGTGAACTGGCGGTGAAATGATGTTCCCCCATACGGGGAAAAGATCACACACTAGCTATTCCATATACCGTAAAGTTTCGGTATATCTAGATTTCCCCTGCTATAGCGGTTTCCCCATAGAGGGTGTCTATCCATACAATATCGCCACTCACATCCGGGGGCTTTCAAGATTGTCACATTTTGGCAGTTGATCTCTCCAGCGAAAGAGACAGTCAGCAACACCCTCACGCTCCCTCCCCAGCATCGGCATCATCGTCGTCGCCATTGCTCTCGTGACCCGAAGATTCAGTGGCTCGGCCAAGCCAGCCGAGCCGGGCCTTCTCCAGTTAGTTACTGTTACAGTACTATTACCTCCTGCCTTGCGTGTTGTGTGTATGTGCAGTCAAAAGTCTTCCGATAGCCTGATCTGATCTCGGGGCTCTGATTTTTCTCCAACAAGGCTTCTCCCAGGTGGTTCTTTCCTGTTCTGTTCCCACGTTCCTCCACAAGATGTGGTTGTTCTGGTGTCTTCCCCGCATGCGGATTGAGGAAAGAGGTGCTGGGGCCGCTCCTTCCTCGGCGCTGCAGCAGGGCTTGGGTTGCAATAGACCGTTTGTGCATGTGCTGGACTTTTGGCAGTACATACGAGGACTGCATTGGTCCCATGCACATGTCAAGTGTTGCTTTGTTTTGGGGGGGATTTCTTCTCGTGAGTGGCAAGTTTGCCTCTGTATAGAGAAAAGAGGTCACGGAAAGCAGGAATAATAGTGGAGTGATCGATGATATTCCACTTCACCGGCACAAGTGGCTCGCCGAGGACAGACCTTGATAAAAAGAAAATTNGGGGGGGGGGGGGGGGGGGGTTTTGCTCTTCTTGCAAGTGACCAACCGACTATCGGACCGGATACACGATACACACTTATTACGAACTTCACAGGGGTATTGGAAGCCCAAATTCTGCTGTGTCCAGGGTTCAAAGGCTGGTTTAACTCTGGCTATGATCCGGGGGCTGACGCGATGCAAACACTGGGACTTGGCCCTGTTTTACGTCTTCGGCATGGCCTGAACGACGATGGTGATTCAAAGGCTCCAAAAAACGCACACAGTGTCATGAGGACCCTGGCTTTTTCCCTCGCGTCTTTTGCTGTTTTCTTCCGAGGTGACCAGAAAAGAACAAGAAGAATTTTGTTGAGAGATTTTCCCCCTCCCCGCCTTCCCGTTTTCTCCTTTTCTTCCTTCCTTCCCTCGTTCTGTGTCTGTCCCCTCTCCTCGATAGTTGCTTATCTGGGATATTTGCATGTCTCCGTTATATGCATTTCCCACGACGATGCAAGAAGCGGAGCAAGGCCAGAGCGGCAGAACGACCGAAGCAGAACGGAAGAAGACAAACCCAGCAGAAGACATAAATAAAACCCCCATAGAGAGACCTCCTCCTCCCCTACCCTACCCCTGGCCCATCCATCATTCCCCATCAGGAACCCCGCTAAACCCTCTGAACTTAATCGGCCCTGTCGTGGAGTTTGGTGCCGCTTTTCTGGGCGTCCCTCGTTCTCTTGTGGGGGAAGAAATCAGGGCATCAGCCTCAGCATTGCTTCACACACCCCTGAAGCCACAATTTTCCGGGTTGTGCTGCCACCCATCTATGTATGGTCCACGAGCCTGTTGCAGCACTCCACCGTCCTGCTCTGTCTTGTTGTGTTTTTGTTGTGGCAGACAGGCCACTGGGAAGAACGCTACGACTCTGGGCCGGCCTGTTCGTTTCCCTCACTGCATCGTCATCGCTTAAGAGCTTGCTTGCTTCGTCCTCGATGTATCTCTCCCACCACACAATGCCTTTCTCGTTCTTGTCCCACCCACTGTTCCTAGTTTCTTAATAACGGCAAGTGCTACTCTAGTGCGAACACTCCTGCGGAAAGGCTTCCTTCCTCTTCGCTGTCTGTCTGTTCGTTCTTGTGCAGTTGTTTAAAATATCCAAGCTCCCCACCCCCCCTGGGCGTTGACTTGTGTCTTGGTCAACCTTGCGCACATCAATTATTCTTTTTTTTTCCTCTCTTCCTTTTTCTTATCGGAATTTCCCTCTCATACACAAAAAAGCCATCTTCACCTACTCTTCTCTTCCTTTCCTTTCTCGTCCTCAAAATCTTCTTTCTTCCTCCGTACACACACCGCTTTTCGCTCTCTCCTTCATCATCATCATCGTCGTCATCCACTCTCCACACACCGTGTCTATCATCACCTCCAAAACCAGGTTTCGATAGCAAGCAATAGATAGAGCTCCCTTCAAGCTGTAAGGCGCCCTGTCTTCTGTCATTTCTTCCCTCTCACCATCTGTCCCTCTCTCACTCTCCCCTCACTCACTCATCACCTTCACCTTCTTCTTTCTCCCCATCTCCACTCTTCACCTCTCAGTTGCCTCACTTGTGTCCCTTTTCTGTCCTCTCGTCCTCCAACCTTATTTGGCTCCCAGGTCAAAGCTAAAGCTTCAACCACAGTTGGGCCAATTAACTCAATTTTCCCGGACCAAAAAAAAAAGAAACAGCGAGAACCAACTGACGTCTGACACAAGAAAACCAACAAAATAGCTCGTCCAACTGGTTCAGCGTGACACCAATCTCCTTCGCCAGCTCTTTCCTGCCGACTTCATCTCTTCCTATCCGCTGTTTCGCCCTCTGTTCTCCCCCTCGGCAAGTCTCCTCCAGGAGCCAATTTGTCGCCGTCCCGCTGTGTTCCCGACTTCGGCTCCGACTTCGCTCCCCCTCACAATGGCTCTTGAAGCTGCCACCAAGTCTGTGGTCCAGAAGTTTGACTTCTCGGATGAGGACCTAAACAATTCTGTTAAGGCTTTCCTCCGGGAACTGGGTAAGCAACTTTTTCTCTTTTTTTCTCTAATACACCCCCCACACAAAGCTTGTGTTCCTCCAGCCTCCCCCTCAAGAGACAGGAAATAGGGGATGAAAGGAGCTTGTCAATAGCTTCTTCGCTTCATTTCTCTTATTTATCTTCTCTGGAAAGAAGAACCAATAGCTCTCTTTTCTTCAGCCTCATTCTTTGCTCTTCTGGGGGAGCTTGTTCGAAGCTTGCTTGATCGGCTTTTCCCTCCCCACCCTTGTGACTTGGGCCCTTGCTTTTTGTCCAGGATTGTGATATCTTCACTCTCTCTTTTTCTTTTCATTAATACCCTTTTCCCCTTGCCCTGGCTCAAATCACATACTGGTCCGGGCCGCTTTTCCTGGCTAAGCTCTCTTTCCCACCAATTGCCTAACCAAAGCTCTCATAAAGAGGGGGAGGGGGGAAAAGCTATCTCTTCCAACTGTTCAATTGATTTTCACAATTATATGCAATCCACTCACTACTATCTAACGATATCGGAGGTTCCTCTTCCTCCAACGAAATAAGCGCATGGCTAATCATTCATTTCTTCTCCTCCCATTGCAGACGAAGGTCTCCAGACTGACGGCTCCAACCTCGCCCAAATTCCTTCCTACGTCACCGCTGTTCCCAATGGCACCGAGAAGGTGAGATTCCTGCTTCTTTTTTAGAAACACAACCTCCCTCAAGTTAATACACACCAATAGCCTGGCTTTCTAACCCTTGTTTTTTTTCCTATTAGGGTCTGTATCTTGCCGTCGATCTCGGCGGAACCAACTTCCGCGTTTGCTCCATCAATCTCAATGGAGACACTACCTTTAACCTTGCCTACTCCAAGGTCGCAATCCCGAAGGAGCTGATGGTGGCCAAGACTGCTCGCGAACTCTTCGCCTTCCTCGCCAAGCAGATTGAGCTTTTCCTCATCGAACACCATCGCGACGAGTTCGGTCAAGGCAAGAGCCATCTCTCCTCGAAGCACCTCTTCCGCCTGGGATTCACGTTCAGCTTCCCCGTCCAGCAATCCGGCATTAACAAGGGCACCTTGATACGCTGGACTAAGGGATTCGATATCCCCGATGCCATTGGCAAAGATGTTTGCGCCCTTCTCCAGACCGAAATCGACCGTCTCAAGCTGCCCGTCAAGGTGTCGGCCCTCGTCAATGACACCGTTGGCACTCTGATGGCCCGCTCATACACCTCCATCGGCAAATCCAAGTCGATCCTGGGTGCCATTTTCGGAACCGGCACCAACGGCGCCTACGTGGAGAAGCTTTCCAAGATCAAGAAGCCCCTTCAGGGTCAGTACGACAGCAGCACCGGTGAGATGGTCATTAACATCGAATGGGGCTCGTTCGATAACGGCCTCAAGGTCCTTCCCAATACCCCCTGGGATGCTGCTTTGGACAAGGCCACCTTCAACCCCGGACTCCAAATGTTTGAGAAACGTGTCTCGGGCATGTTCCTCGGCGAAATCGTTCGTCTGGCGGTGCTTGACATGCTCGGGAATGAGGACGCTTTCCTTTTCCGGGATGTCAACTCGAGCTCCAACGACTGGATGTCCACCACCAGTATCGCCACCGAATCCGGCTTCTTCAGACCCTGGGGACTGGACAGCGCCATCATGAGCGTTGCTGCCGCCGACAACACCCCGGAACTGTCGACCCTGCGCCAGCAGCTCGAGAGCGTGCTGGAAGTCTACACCCCTTCGCTGGAGGACGCTGTGTCGTTCAAGGCCATCTCGAACGCCGTCGGTCGTCGGGCTGCCCGCCTCTCCGCCGTTGCCATTGGCGCCGTTGCCCTCCAGTCCGGCAAGCTGGACGATCCCAACGAGGAGGTGCTGGACATTGGTGTTGACGGAAGCCTGGTGGAGCACTACCCGTTTTTCCGTGACATGATCTACGAGGCCCTGCGGTCGATTGAGGGCATTGGCCCGCGCGGTGCCGAGAAGATCCGCATTGGTATTGCCAAGGACGGATCGGGAGTCGGTGCTGCGCTGATCGCGCTGGTGGCCGCCGGAATGGAGGAAGAGGAGGAGCAGAAACCCGCAGCGCCGCTATTTACCCTGCCCGAGATCACGCCCACCACTGCAATGGCTGTTGGTGCTGGAATTTGTGTGACAGCAGTTGCTCTAATGTTCCTTTCACGACTAAGAAAGTAGAAGAGTAAAGACAAGAAAAAAAAAGGTCGGGTTTGGTGGAGTTGATGGATTCCAGTATTTCCTTTTTTTTTTCTTCCTTTCTTACCGTTCGTGTTTGCACCTGGGCCGTGCACCAGAAAACAGGTGCTTCTTCTCTTTACTTCGTTGTTCCTCATCCGTTGTTCCTTTTTTTCCCTTGCTCATAACCCTGTATGTCTGTGTCGTCCTTTTTTTTCCCCTTTTAAACGAGTACATACCCCTTTTTCCCCGCTCTACAAGCTGTGGAATACTTCTCACTATCTCGCTGTCTCCCTCTCCCGTACACACAACTATCTTCTATCCGCCATGTCTCCTCCTTGATCTCCGCCCTTTTCCATAGCTTTCTTTGCCCCACCTTATCATGTTAACGTCTGTTAGAACTGGAACTCACCCAAAAATTGAACATTCTGTAAAAGCTTTCACAAGAACTACACTACTACTGTATGTGTACTGTAAAGTGTCGTCATTCGTTTCTTTCTATCTTTTGCTTTTAATATCTTTTGCTTTGTTATTGTTAAGAGCTATGTGTATGTTGTTATCGTGCTAACTGCGTTCTCGAGGGCATGATAAAACCTTTGCTTGTTTCCAGACGCCCTGCTGCTTCTATCGTTGCTGTCCAAGAAAAGCGATATAAAAAAGGCAGGTGAAGTTTCAAAAAGGAAGCACAGTTCACAACTGAAGAAGAGAAAAAAGGATATAAACACCCATATCAATGATGTTGAAATGGCAATCCTTCTCCGGGATTTTGCATCATTTTTCTGTATCCCAAGTCCCTGCACACGCTGAATCTCTTGCTACCTCGACTCATTCAAACCATTCGGCATGCTAAACCAAAACAAAACAAGTAATTGAAAAGGGGTCGAGAGGGGAGAGGAGAGACTGAAACGAAGAACTAGTTGAACGCAGCCGCCGGATACGCGCGGTCCCGCTTCTTGCGGCCTGTCGAGCTACTCCGAGACGAAGCGCCGGAGCGGCCGGGGTCGCGGCGGGTGGCTGGGATGGGCGGCGGCGGGGCCATGTCGGCGGGCAGGTCGTTCCATTCCATGCCCGGGCCCTGGTTCTGGAAGGACTGGCCGGTAGTGGTGGGGGTGGTGGTCCCGGAGGGCGGGGCGGTGGAGGAAGACGAAGACGGCGGAGGGGGCGTGCTGCTGGCGGTGGTGATGGCGGAAATAGACATGGCGTTGATTGCAGCGGCAACAGTGCTCTTGATGGGCAGTGGTGGTGGTGGTGGTGGTGCTGCTACTACTGAAGAACCGCCGGATGCGGGCGGTGGGGCCGCTGAAGACGGCTGGGGCGGGGCGGGGGTCGACACGGCGGCCTTGGCCAGCATCTGGCTGACGGACGGGCGCGTGACGGCACGGGTGACGATCCAGGCGCTGCCGGGCTGCAGCTTGTGGTAGTACTGCTCGAGCACGGGGTTGCGGCGCTCGAAGCCGCGGGCCTCGTACCAGCGCAGGCCCTCGTCGTTGAGGGTCCACACGTGGGCGTAGACGCTCTCGAGGTTGAGGCCGGGGAAGTTGCGGCTCTCGGCGATGATGTGGTCGAGGGTGAGGGCGGTGAGGCCGAGCGAGCGGTAGGGGGCGAGCAGGCCGAGCGACTGCACGTACAGGGTGTGGCGGGCGGCGCCGGGCGGGGCGTAGTCGGGCAGGTGGTGCTGCAGGTGGGCGAGGTGGATGTGGTTGGGCGAGAGGACCTCGACGCGGCACACGATGCCGCCGACGACGGTGCGGCGGTCGGGCGGCACGTCGGGCGAGTCGGCCCACACAATCACGCGCGAGAGCAGGCCCGACACGGCGGGGTCGAGCACGCTCTGGTAGAAGTACGGCGGGTAGGCGACCTGCAGCAGGATCGAGTTGATGCGGCGCAGTGCGGCGACATCCTCGGCGTAGATTGGGCGCACCCAGGCCTGCGGGTGGATCTGGTGGCCGATGTAGTCGCGGGAGGGGTCGGGACGGGCACAAGAGGCGGCGGTGTCGTCGAGAGGGCCAGCTCCGGAGGCGCTAGGGTTGGCTGGGGTAGTGGAGGTGGGGTGGGTTGGTGGCGGCTGTTGTTGTTGGGGGGGTGGTGGTGGTGGCACAGACGCGGCAGCTGGTTGGGGAGGAGCAGCAGCAGCATCTGTTGGAGTCGGAGAGGCGGCGAGCTTGGCTGAGGGCGGAGGGGCCGACGACGAAGCACCGGGCAACGGCGGCGGAGCGTACGAGGGCTTCGGTTTGAAGAAGCTCCGGATTGACGGCTGGGCGGCCGGTTTGGACGAGATGGGCAGCGACATGGTGGTTTTTTGTGATTTGTGATTAGAGTTGGTGGCAATAAAAGAGACAAAGGATGAATTGAGAGTGGATGATAAGGATCGAGCTTGGATAAGCTCACGACGGAGGCGAATTGGTCCGAGGGTTGCTTATTGGAAAGCCACGGCTTCAGTTTTCGAGGAGATGGTGGGGGGAGAAGAAGAGGGTTTGAAAAAGAAAGAGTCACGGAAGTGACGAGAAGGAGAAAGAGAGAAGACAAGAGGGGGGGGCTAAATATTTGGCCAGAGTGGTAGTGAGGGAAGCTTGATGCTAAGGCCAGAAAAATCAGATAAAACAGATAACAGCAGCACAAAAGACGGCACGAGAAGAACGAGAAAGCAAGCTAGAGGAGAGAGACAAATTTAAATATGGCGGTAAGTCAGGGCTCTTTTTTTTTTCTTTTTTCTTTTTCTTTTTGTTGGTTTTCTTTTTATTTATTTAGACTGATGGGGATGCAATGGTGGATGTTGATAGAAAACACAACGAGGAGGACGACGACGACGATGGAAGGGAGATGGAAAAGCAAGACATTGACGGGACGGTATGTTATACACAAGAAAAATAAAACTAAATACTCACACACCTGGATGGAATTTTTTTTTTCCTAATTACGGCTCCAGCCGTGCATGTACAGAGAAAAAACATATATATAAGGCCCCCCCCAAATAAGGAATTTGGCCCTCTGGTCGTCCCTCTCTCTCCCTCGGATTGGGTTCCAGACGCAGCTGCAGGAGAATTTTTGGCGGGTCTGAGACTTTCGGAAGTCGTAAGATGTTGTCCTTTATTGATATATATATATATATATATATTGATATTGTAGGGGGGTCTCTAGTTGTGTAGCTGAGGTTTGAGGATGTCTGTGTAGAAAAAGCCGAATTTCGCAATCTGCGAGGAGAGGGAAGGGATCGAAAGTCTACAAGAACTTAGGTAATGAATGCTTGGGGTGGGACGCAGGGTTAGGGTTGTGGATTTGCAGCACGCTTTAGAGCTGTCCAGACGCGAGGCCGCAATCACGACATGTCAAAGGCTAATGTGCCCGACAGGTTTCGTCCAAGCTTGGTGTTCGGTATCTCTCTCTCTCTCTCTCTCTCTGTATGAGGCTCTCTCTCTCTCAAGATTCTGTCTCTATCTACTACACGTAGATTCTTTCTCGTTCCAAAAGATCCCTTCCACCAAGAGCCCGTGTGTCAGTTACCTCGAGCGTACAGACGGTGAATCAAGCACACCATCCGCCCCTCCGTCCGGCCACCTTTTTGCAGCTTCTTCGAGGTTCCGAGGCCGAGGCCGATCCGGGATACAAAAAGTCAGCAAAACTATTCGGCTTGGGGAGAAGGGGGGGACCTGCTCGGGTCTAATTTCAGAAAGTTTCACGAGCTGGCCGAGGGAACTTGTGCTTGGTGAGTACTGAGTACTGAGTACACATTGTTTTTCGAACACCGTTTCTTGTGTGTGTGTGTGTTTCTTTTTGGATTGCTCGTACGTGTGTCCATCGGATCCAGAGATAGACAGAGAGAGAGTCCGAACTTTTCCGTGCTTGATCCTCGTACTGTGTGTGCATGCATTTTTGGTTCCCCTGTTGTCGTTATCTTCCACGCCTTTTCCATGCGTTGCTGGTGGCGATGTCGATTCACTCGTTTTAGCGGCTCTCGGGCCTGTAGAGCCCCCTAAAAGGAGAAGTTTCGCGACCTCCCCCCCTTAGTCATCCCGTATAAAAAACTCACCCATCCAACATTCAGTTCTGAATTCCGATTTTCATTCCACCAGCATCAACAGGGTTCTCTTCTTTTTCTTCTTTCTTCTTCCCTTCTCATTCTCATCAGCCCGCAAACCCTTTCACCTCCATCGTGTCGTTCTGAAGCTGATCTTCAATCTGATCTTTTGGTCTGAGCTGCTTCTCATTCTTTCGTCTTCCGTCCCATCCTCCGTCGAGTCTTCCTAAACAGCTCTTTTGTTACATGGTGAGACTCGACCTGTGGACGGATCTTTTTTGGTTCACTTCTTATCTTCAGCCTCTCTTTGAGGTTGCTTCCTTGGCTTCTCTTCCGATCGTCAGCCACACTTCCCGGCTCTCTCTCTCTCTTACTGTTGACCTGTTCCGATTTCGTCTTCCTTTTCGGCGGTTGATGATCTCTTGTCGTGTGCCAACAACAACGCCCCCAAAAGCTCGGAACAGATCCTTACGTGATCGGCACCAACTGGAACCTGAGCCGTCGAATCAAAATCTGGCGCCGGCCAAGCGTTTTGCCTTGCTCTGAAGTCAAGGTCTGAACAGCCTGACTCTTCTCTTTGCATCGGGCTTTTTTCGTGCCAATCGTTTTCCGACAAGCCCATTTCAAATCCTGCCAGAAAAAGCTTCCCTTCTCTGGCCTCGTTTTTCTCTTCTTCCCATACTCCTTTTTTTATTTTAATTTTCTCTCCCCATCGTCCTGTGTTTCTTTTGTCGCCAACATCCCGAAATCCTCTCATCTCCGATCTTCCGTCTCTTCTCCTTCCCACCCGCCCAGTTTCCGGGCTTCTCTTTTCCTCTCTCTTCTCCCCTATTCTTTTTTTCCCCTCCGTCCTTTTGCCAGTCATGGCCTCCAATACTGGCAGAGCCGGTATAATTGTGCCTCCGGCTGGCTCCCCGTCAATAGACCATCTTGTAAGTAGCACGTCTTTTTTTTTTCTTTGTCACCTCTCGTCATGCATGCATTACCCCGGATTTTTATGAGTGCCCAACAACGATGCCACCATCATGAGGCTGCCAATTCGGTCGAACCAACAACTCTGGCTTCGATGACCCAACATCGTTTTCTACAAGTCGCACTGTCGTTCCTTTTTTCGCCTTCGGTCTCCCGTATAATTGATTGTTCTTTATCGCCATCCCACACCTGCTACCGAATCCCTAGAATGCCTCGCCTCCCACGAGACTAGATCTCGATCCAGACTCAGCACACACTAGCCTCGTTCAATTCCAACCTTTTCGCTTCCTCTTGTGTCGCTTTAACGATTGCCACTCCCCCCAACACACCCACTAACAGTTTCATCTGTTTTGTTCTGGTTCAGACCGCTGCTGTGCTCGATGACGTCCTCTACAATGTGGTCCACGACCTCCTCATTCAAACCCACCGCGAAGAAAAGTCGGCCCGTGCCGCCAGCGCCGCCATTGCTGTCGAAAAGCTAGCCACCGACAAGTCCGACACGCCGTTAATGGACATCGACCCGGGCTTCACTGTCGAGAACGATGCCGCCATCTTCACCGAGGGCAAAGTTCTGCTGAAAGGCAACCCCCTCAAAACCGTCAAAGACAACCTGTGTCCCAACTGCCACCTTCCACGTCTTCAATACCCAACCGACGGCAAGGGCGCGAGACAACCTGATCCAAGCATCATCTACTGCAAGCGACACCCTTACATCGACAAACCGAACCACGATATCTACGGCCAGACATGGATTCCTCTCGGCCCCGGTCGCGGCAAGAAGAAGAAGGACATGGAAAAGAAGGATCCGCTACTTGCTTATGGCCCTGGCGAACGGCCGCCGAACGTGCTCAGTTACCCATCCGCCACCTGCAGCAAATGCAAGCGCTGCATTCTCGTCACTCGCCTCAACAACCACATGGGCTCTTGCATCGGCAACAGCGGCCGAAACGCCAGCCGCGCCGCCGCCCAGAAGATCAGCAACGGTGGCAACAGCAACGGCAACAGCCAAGTCGATCCGACTCCCCCGACCAGCCGGAAAGCTACTCCCCGACCGGCGTCGCGGGCGTCGACCCCGAAGAAGCGCGATGCCGGCGAGATGGACGAGAGCGACAAGTCCGACGCCGAGCCCGTCAAGAAGAAGGTCAAGACCACCGCCATCCCACCGCCCGTCACCTTGCCTCTGCCGCCCAAGATCCGGCTCAAGACCAAGCCGTCGGTGCAGATCAAGAAGGACAAAGATAAGCCCAAGCCGTCATCGCAGCTGAGCATTGAGCAGCGCTTTGACGATGACATGGATGCCACGCCGCCGCCGGCTGCCACGTCGTCGCCGGCGAAGGCGCTGCAGCCGCCCAAGAAGCAGAAGAACAAGCTTCCGACTCCACAAAAGGGCAGTGCTACGCCGCAGAAGAAAATGACTTCGAAAACGGCCATCAAACCGCCGCCGACATCGTCGCCAGCAACCAAACCGGCCTTATCATCACCAGCGAAGTAGATGCAATATATTCCCCGATGCATCATATATTGTGCATACGTACGCATGTATACTCGGTGTTCCTCTCACCTGCGCTCTGCATATGTGATTGGCCTGGGCTTCCTGTCTTTTGCTGATGGATGGCTAAGACATGCGACGTCTCCATTTCCGGCCTGCGTTTTTTCTCTCCTCTGGTGGACATGTCTCCAATCCACCACCCACCAGAGCGCACACACACACACACACGCACACATACATTCAACCACCTTCTTACGCACACTCTCTTGCACTCTCTTCTCACATCATAAGCGAGTCCACCACGACTATTATTCATGAACTGCGACTCATTACAAAGTACTGTTGTTTGATTGGCATTTTAAACCGGCGTTTGTTTTTCTCCCCTCCTTTCTTGCTTTTTGGGAGGCTTGTTTCTTATTATCCTTCCTTCTCAGTCTGGGCTGGTTTACACCGGGAAAACCATCTCAGGATGGAACTGAGTTGGCTTCGGACTATTATTTTTCTTCTCTATCGGACACGGGGATGGGGTTTGTTACTACACTAGACAGAACGAACTGATCAGTCGGGGGGGGGGCTTTTGTTTTCTTTCTTTCATGGTCTCCTCCATCTCCTGCTGCTTCCTGTTTATAGACGACAGGGTGACCACGATTAATCATGCTCTTTCGTTTTTGTTCGTGGCTTGTATGGGACGGTCACGGCGTCTCGGAGTCCCTAGTGTACATCAATCATACCATTTTACTCTCGATCACTGTTATTGGTAGCGCATTGAATTGTGTCTCTTCTCAGTTCAGCTTAGCCTGGTAGAATATACTTTTGATCAAGCGTAACGATAATCTCTGGAAGGATGATGTGGAATGATGTTGTAAAACCACGTCAGCACCCATGAATGCATGCAGTCCACGCATAAGAAAAAAGCGGAAACAAACGCCCACAACCACAGCCCCTCTCCTCCATCAAACGCCTCACACCTCATCCTCCAGCACGCGCGCCCGCACAATCTTGATGTCCTCAACGGGGCGATCATCGCGATCAGTCTGCACCAAGCCCATGCGCTTAAGCACAGCGAGGCCGGACTTGACGCGGCCGAAGATGGTGTGTTTGCCGTCGAGCCAGGGGGTGGGGGCGAGGGTCAGGAAGAACTGCGAGCCGTTGGTGTTGGGCCCGGAGTTGGCCATGCTGAGGATTCCCGCGCCGGTGTGTTTGAGGTCGGGCGTGATCTCGTCGGCGAACTTGCCGCCGGGGAAGATGGCGGCGCCGCCGCGGCCCGTGCCGGTCGGGTCGCCGCCCTGCACCATGAAGTCGGCGATTACGCGGTGGAAGACTACGTTGTCGTAGTAGCCGCGCTGCGCCAGCGTGCGGAAGTTCTCGCAGGTGCGGGGGGCGTGGGCGGTGTAGAGCTCCACGACGATGGGGCCCTGGAGTGAGAGAGATGTTAGTGGGGGGCGGGGGTGTGGTGGGAGGGAATGGCCATTGCTTACCATTGAGGTGTCGAGTTGAACGTTGGTAGCCATGGTGTTCAGATGGATGTGGATGTGGATGTGGATTGTGTTGTATGTGATGAGGGTTGAATAAAAGACAGGAATTGTATGAAAGTTCTAAGTCCGATACAGAGGATGCTGGCCCAGCAAATCTTTATATAGAGAGAGCAAGAGGTATGTGTGTGTGGAGAGCAGGAGCCTTCATATAGTGTAAGCCCTTCTCTCTTCCTTCCTCCGCTCTGGGTTCAGTCTCACTCTCTTTTTTTTCTTCTTTTTTTTTTCCTTCGGGATTGATTGCTCTTAGGGTTCACAGCTCTTCTGACTCAAGCAGCAGTCGGATACACTCACTGTATCTCTAAGTCAGAGGTGCTAGCTATCACACAAGGAATATTAAGCAACTATTGAGCAAGTATCCTCCCGATTAACCCATGGCCAAAGCTTGAAAAATCACCTCAATACTAAGTTCACATACTTCCACTTCTATCGGGCTGTTCAATATCATATATTTAAATAGTAATTGGATCGAAGAGGTCAAGCATGTGAAAAGATGCTCGTGATAGTATAGAAGTGCTTAGTCAGTGGGACTTCCTGGAAGCATTTCACCTTCTTGCCCACTATCAAGCGGTGATGGAACCGTTTCATTTCCTTTCCTCTTCATACTTCTTTGCCATACACGTATAATGGGGGTTGACTGCAATTTCACGATCATGACAATGCCAATTCATTCTTGTGTTTAACCTGATTGCTTTGTTTCTGTAATTATTGTCTGTGACCAATTCATTCTTTCTTAACTTTCTTTCTCTCTTTCTCTCTCTCATTCTTTCTCCTCAGTGATGTTTCCTCTATCAACCAACTTTTTTTCTGGCTACCTCTTTTGATAGCCCATCATGTCTCTCAAAGCAGCTTATCTTGGCGGTAAGCTGATTGCTGCAGCAGTGTCCTGCATTTACTTTGGCTCCTATGGATCTCTGAAGCGCCCGCCGTCGGCGGCCCCGCAGGCGAAGCACCGGCGAGCGTACGGCGACGACGGCGACGAGGAAGATGAGAACGGCGAGAGCAAGGACTCGATGCAGACGCGTATGTATGCGTCGGACGCCATCTTCATCCCGCTGTTCTCGGCTGTCGTGCTGTCGGGCCTGTACTTCCTCATCCTGGCCCTGGACGACCCCGACATCATCAGCAAGGTGCTCAGCTGGTACCTGACGCTGATGTCGACCGTCAGTCTGTCGGCCAGCTACGAGCACCTGGTGCAAGCGGCCGTCAGCTTCGTGTTCCCGACCTACTGGCGGTCGGGCGGCGCGCTGTTCGAGGCCGACCAGCGCCACATGTCGCACAACGTGGTTGTCGACGACCCGGACAACACGGTGCTCGTCGCGCAGGCCGCGGTGGACTTCGCCCACGGGCCGCTGCCTATTCGCACCAAGATGTTCCCGTTCCCGGCGAAGGTGCAGAAGGCGCTCTGGACTGCCCGGCGCCTGCTGCTGGGTCGGTGGAGTGCGTTTGTGCGTGTGCCGGGCCTGGGCTCGAGCCGCACCTCGTTCAATACTCGCCGGGTCGTCGGGGTGGTTCTGGCTTTGGCCACCGGAATCCTGCATATCTACACTCGGTCGACTATGCTGTCTAATATCATGGGATACGGATTCTGCTACTCGACCTTCCTTATCCTGTCGCCGACCTCCTTCACGATTGGATCGCTGATCCTGGCTGGCCTGTTTGTCTACGATGTCGTCATGGTTTTCTACACGTGCGTTTCCCCCTCCTCCTCTATGGTGATATCTTGACCATCGAATAATCAACTGACGCTTTTTCTTCTGTCTTCCAACAGGCCCTTCATGGTTACCGTCGCATCGAAGATTGATGGCCCGATCAAACTGGTCTTCAAGGATGGCCCCGAAGTGAATATGCTTGGACTTGGAGACATCGCCGTTCCCGGAATGCTCATTGCCTTCTGTCTCCGCTTCGACCTATGGCTGCACTATCGTAAGCAAGTGACGTTTGAGCGGTTCACCGGCGACGACAGCCCGCTGGGAGCTGACTGTGCCGTCGAGTCGGCCAGTGATTCCGACTACGGACTCCGCCTCCGCCGGTTTGTCCGCGAGGTCAAGCCCGAGTTCGTTCCCGCTCAGGGCCAGTGGGGCAACCAGTTCTGGACGTCTCCGCTGTCGCGTGTTGGCGGTAGTGGCAGCAAGGACACGGCTGCCGTGCAGAAGAAGATCCCCAAGGAAGTGTATGGTGGCGTGTTCGCGCGCCGCTACTTCCACACCGCCATGGTGGGGTACCTGGTGGGCCTGATGCTGGCGCTGGCCATGGTGCTGATCTTCAAGCAGGGCCAGCCGGCGCTGCTGTACATTGTGCCGTCGGTGCTGATCCCGGTGTGGGCCACGGGATACTTCCGCGGCGAGCTGAAGGAGATGAAGTACTACACCGAGGACGGCACGCTGGACACCCGCGAACACTTTATGGTGCTGGACGCGGACGGCCGGGTTGTGGTCGAGGAGAAGAAGTATGCGGCCGACGTGGCGGCCGACAAGAAGAAGAAGGCGGAAAAGAAGAAGAAGGAGGCCGAGGCGCACACTCTGTCGGAGACGGCTGCTGGTGGCGAGAAGCAGGGTGCTACGGATGTGGCTAGCGCGAAGAAGCAGGCCGGCGAGGATGTGTGCAAGCAGACCGAGAAGATTGGAGAGTTCGGTGAGAATCTTTCCGGCTGGCTGATGTTTGGTGTGCAGGTCCCCGTGGAGGAGCCGCGCAATCAGCTCAAGCGGGAGCACCAAGAGTAAGGGGACAAGGTCACTTGCTCGTTTCATGGTATCAAGACTAGATATGCATTAGGGTAGCAATATTTGAGCTTTTGTGCCGGTTTTATGCTACACCCAGCCTTTCTGGCTGTTGACTGCTCTCGTTTGCATGTTCAGTGGTCAACAGTAGGGCAGTGACTGTGTTCTATTCTAAGACAATGCACACATCACGAATCACAGCAGAAGGTAGAGAGTAGTCTGTAATAGAAGCACCACTAAGTAGAGCTAGAATTATTGCATTATAGATTAAGATATACTAGACATTAATGTTTAGGAGGGTGTGCAGTAGATGAGTCTGGCACAGGCCGAGATATCAGACCGGAATTAGAAGCAAACGCCGTTGGCGTGATATTGCGTCCAGGGGGACAAAAGAAAAGGTGGAATTAGGAGACGGGAGGAAGCAGAAAGGCTCTCCGGGTCAGAACCGTCGATGTGAGCATCAAGACGGGAAATGATTGTTTGGTTGGTTTGTTTGTGTGAAGCTGTCCTGGATTGGTCGTGTGTATGTATAGCTGATGTTGGAAAGTCTCTCTCCGAGAACAAGGGGGCCGATGCCACGGCAAGTGCCAGTGGATTCGAGGCCGAAGCAAGTGGGATTTGAAGAGAGGAGAGAGTATTTTGTCGGTTGTTTGATTAACACACTACAATCCCTCGCACCACGTAAAGGTTCCAGGACCACCGCGAGGGGAAAAGTCTCTCCGGGACCCAGGATGGACGGGACTCTGATGAAGGGAGTCGAGCCATGGTGTGTGTTGAAAGAATTTTGGAGAGGCAGAAGAAGAAGAAGAAGAAGAAGAAATATTAAGAGAAGAAGGGAAAAAAGAGAAGAAAATAAAGAAGAAACGAAAAAATTATTGAAGAAAATCAAAAAGTCAATCAAAAAGAAAAAGAGTCCGGCCACCTCAAGATCCAGTGCTCAACGAAGGCCACAGCTGGAAACTTTTGATAATGAGGACGAGTTGTCGGTGCTCAACAGTCGGCGTTAAGATGAGCGTTGCGAATAAAAAAAAATGTCTCTCCAGAGAGGACGGTATCAAAAGATGAAAAAGTCGAAGAAAAGAATGAAAAAAAAAAAGTGATTCTCAAGAAAAAAAGGCCTTGAGAACTAAAGGAGAAGAAGAAATGTCGAGAGCTGCTACTCAAGACGAAGAAGAAATTAAGAAGAGAATGAACCCGAGAGTCCCAGAAAAAGAAGACAAGAAATTAAAAGAATAGTAATAGTAAAAGGGGGTCTCTCGTAGAGAGCAAGAATCGAACGAAGCAGAAGAAGAAAAAAAGAAAGAGAGAGAAAAAAAAAAAA
>LNGL01000024.1:586431-638729 GCA_001510565.1 Knoxdaviesia proteae
CGAAGCTCTTGCGAGATCGAACGAAGAGAAAAGTGAACAGGGCCGGAGGGCTGGAGGGCAGACCGGAAAGAAAAGCGAAGAGGGCCGTACACTTTCGAGTACGGAACGAAGTAGGAAAAAAACCCTCGCGTGTTCGGAAAGAAAAGAAAAGCAAAGATCAAGAGGGCCAAACGCTTTCGAGTCTGGAATGAAGAAGAAAAGAAGTAACCGGGCCGGACACTGAAGATGTGTTCGGAAAGAAAAGAACAGGGTCAGGATCTAGAAGACACTGAAACGAAGAGAATCGAGAAAAGGAAAAGGGCAGTTCAAGTGAGCTGCAGAAGAAGAGGAGAAAGAAAAGTAGTCAGAAAAAAGGTGATCAGAGCTTGCGGTTGCACAGCATTTGTCGTTGATATCCGATCTGTCAAGGCAAACAGAAGCGGAAGATCAAGACAGGGAGTAAGTACAAGGCGGGAGAGTTGCGTGGACGTCGAGATCTAGTCATCGAGGGGAATCTCATTGTGACGACTCGGGAGAAGCAAACAGGACTGATGAGATAGATCAGACGACGGAGCTGGACAGGCCGAAGACCGAAAGAAAGAAAAGTGAAGAACGAGAGAGGGGGGGGGGAGAGGGGGGGAGAGAGACAAGCCAGGACAGTTGGAGCTGAAGAGGAAGTTTCTCCCAAGGTGATCGCCACTAAAGAAGGGGATGGAGAAGAAAGGAGAGAAACGGGAAGAATGAGGGGAGGAGAGTGAAGCCTTTATACAAAAAGATGGACGGACCAGAGGGGCGACTGCAAACACACGATATCACACAGGTACTGTGTGTCGCGGAGCATGTACAGAAACACAGCAGGGAAAGACGACAGCAACCAGCCAGTTTCCGAAACAGAGGCCGGGATGGGTGTTTCCCGGGACTTCTCTAAGCCGGGGTGAGAACCACACAGAGAGAGGCATGGCAGAGACACAGAACAGCTGAGGCCGGATGTTCGGAGTCTCCGGGCAACAAGCGGAGTCCAGGAGCCCTGGAGGTATTTCTTGTTTGTCTTGGGTGCAATCTGGGACGGCGGTTAGAGGGGAGGGATCGAGAAGGACTTTGAGGGCGTTGAGGTTTCTGGTGAACGGCGGGAGTATGTGACCTATAGTACGTACGGATGGGATGGGTGCTGTGGAGTGGAGTGGAGTGGAGAGGAGTGAAGTGAAGTGAAGCACGATCTCCGGGCAGAGAGGGACTCGAGACACTGCGAACCGGGATGGTTTGGACTGTTCTAGCACATTGCACCGCACTGGAGATCTCCATGTACGAGGATGCATGCGACATACAACTTGTGGATGCACGTGTGGTATATGCTCCGGTGAATAAGTGGCACACGCCGCAAAGTGAGTGACAGCACCCAGGAACACCAGCCAGGTGGGCAGTACAGAACAGTTGCAGTCACATACACACATCCTCAGATTCAGCCGGCCCGGTCGATAAGTGACGGCGATGAAACGAGAGCCCCCAAAAGATGCGCAAGGCCGCTTCTAGAGTGTTGTTTATATGAGGGCGGCCGGAGAGTCTGTGCTTCATATAAAGTTTTTCGAGTCCCGCTGGAATAATGCCTGTCAATAGGCGAATGAAAGAAAACGCCCCCGAAACATGGGATCGCCATGGAAATGGTTTGAGATTGTGGCGTCTCGGAGAGAACAAGAACAGAAGCAAGAAGGAAGGAATGAATGAATGAATGAATGAAGAAAGCCTCAATACGTAGGGACGGACGCAGCCGGACGGACCGGAGGTTGGATTCGGCGTGTCTGACTTGCGGGCATTGGCGATGTTCGCGATTTTCACGGTATTCGCCGAGTCCTGTGACGACTCGAGAGTTCCTGGATCATACAGTACAGAGAGAACATCACAGCTGCATATATGTAAAGTACAGTACTCGTATACATGAAATATACCTCCAGCTGATACTTATACATACGGACCATCTCGGCGTTGCAATTCCAAGGAACCCGCTGGGTGGGGAGGCTGTGACTTTCAAGGCTTTAGACACTGACCGGGGAACCCCAGGGAAGAAGAAGCCGAAAAACAGGAACAGAGCAGGTGTTAAAGACACATACCACAAATAACTCCGTATAACGGAGTAAACAGTGATAATGCTGGGGGGTTGGTTATATATCTAGAGAGACATATACATATATTTATGTCTGGTTCAGCTCGCTGGTTTATTAATGGGTTAGGGCAGGCTGTTTTTGGTCGGTAAATTGCAGCAGGTCCCGCCGCCCATAGCTCCTGCCCTCTAAGCCTAAGCCATGTGCCCTTAAGCAGGAATTCTTTTTTTTGTAAAGTATCACGGCTTTTTCCTTTCTTCCCCTCTCCTCCGCCCTTCTCGTTAACCAACACATCTCTCGGCCTCGCAACATCAAACAAACACACAATACCTCCTTGTATATACTACTCCAAACCTTTCACAATGTCGGGCGACTAGCACAACTCCCCTCACTTTGTTTGGTTTCCCCCGGGCTCCGAATCAGCGGCCCTTTCGTCCCGCCCCGGTCCTCAACCCCCCGAAATTTCCCCCAGTAGCCGCCCGGAAGTTTCTACAGGCCGGTCGCTGGGTTCATTCTTGCCGTTTCAACTTTATTCTTAATTCTTTTCTTGGATACCCCATATAACCTTACATCACCTTATTCACCCTCATATTCATGGCCTCTACTCTTCCCTCTAAACCCTCCGTGATACGCTGGATCCTGGACACGAGGCCGCTTTGGCCGGCGGCCACTGAAACGAAGCACTTGGAGACCGTGGTAAGTAATTCATCCTATTATTTTTGTGCCGCAGGGACAAGGGGTGTCTGTCCTTACATTGTTCAACCCTTAACGTTGTTTCGATTTGCTTGAGCTACCGTCCGTCTCTGGACCGAGCTTGCCTTGGGGACAAGAGGAATGGTTACAATAGCCGGAGATCTTATTTCCTGCCAGCATCATCATTCCTCTGACTGGATGGTTCCCTACCCGGAAGCAATGCATGGAATCGTCTCAAAAGCATTCCCCCCTCAACCCCTAGCTGAACTCTCTAACACTGTTGTTATTAATCTCGAAAATCCAGGCCGCGAGGGAACTGGCCCTGCTGTCGCCCGGCGAGCGTGCCAAGGTGCTGAAATACTACTTCGTGCGCGACGCCAAGCTCAGTCTCGCCTCGGCCCTGCTGAAGCGCCTCGCCGTGTTCCGTTACGTGCCCGGCGTGTCCTGGGCCGGCGCCGCAGCCGTGCCGGACCCGCAGACCGGCAAACCGCGCTATGTCGACCCGGCCACGGGGGCGGAGCCGGTCGCCTTCAACGTGAGCCACCAGGACGGCCTGGTGGCGCTGGTGGCCGTGGTCGGGTACACTGCCGGCCGCGTCGATGTCGGCGTCGACGTGGTCAGCCTTGCCGAGCGACGCACGCGCGACCGCCAGACCATTGTGGCGGACGGCTGGCCCGCCCATGTTGATATCTACGCCGAGGTGTTCGCCGACTCGGAGTGTGCGCGGCTCAAGGCGCTGGCACGCGGCCTGGTGCTGCGGGCCGAGGCACCGGCGGCGGTCGACGGCAGCCCCGGGCCGCTGCCGGGTACGGACGACCTGGATCTCCTGCTGAGCTACTTCTACGCACTGTGGTGTCTGCGTGAAGCCTACGTCAAGATGGACGGCGCGGCGTTGGCCGCTCCGTGGGTCAAGGCGCTGGAGTTCCGCGACTGGCGGCCACCGCGCCCGCGGGCTGCGTTCGGGCCTGGGTTTGTGGATGCCGACGAGGGAGGAGGTAGTAGTAGTAGTAGTGGTGGTGGTTCGGCACCGGCTGCTGTAGCCGGATTCGACATTGAGCGCAGCGGGCGGAAGGATGCCGATCCGGTGATTGAGCTGGCGAACTTTGGGTCGCATTTTATGCTGGCGACCGCTGTGATTACACCACAGCGGCCCGCCGACGCGTGGGCGTTCGAGATGCCGCCTTTTGAGGAGGTGGATCTGCAGGGGATGTTGCCGTGAGGAGTGTTGGATATTGGGTATTGGGTATCTACGTCCTTGTGGCATCCTTTTACTGTTCGTGGACATCTTCTCGGATTACCTCGTTTTTCGGGATGTTTCTGTTTGTAGCGGTTACTCAATGTAAGTTCGCAGCATTCGACTCTCATCATCATGTTCATTTAAATCTCGCATATTTCATGTGTCCTTATTTCATCGACTTCATAGCAAACCCTTGAATACTCCCCCCCTGTCCTTCGTGGTATCTGTCTCCTCTCTCCCGTTCCCCCACTGGTATCGCAGCGCTCACAACTTCCTACCATTCCATGTGACAGTCACCTATGTATTAGAAGGCATGGCATTACCGTTACCTACTATACATGGGAATCTATATGAGATCTATCTGGGGGATGGCAAAGAAGTTCTTACCGCACAGTCGGATTCTCCTATCAGCAAGTTTTCCTGACGGCACACACTTGAGTTAGAGAGAGACCAGCCTTCAACTGTTGTAAGTGGGATATCAAACAGGGAGACATTACACCTACTAGTACTCGTAATGCACAACATTCGGCGGGCACCGGCGTTCCGTGCGTCCGTACACCTCGCACCAGCGGTGGACGATGAACTTGACATGGCCGCACTTGAGCTCGCGCTACACCACAGCAAGCGAAGGAGTTTCAGTTTTGTATGTGTT
Source organism: Knoxdaviesia proteae (assembly GCA_001510565.1). Lineage (NCBI taxonomy): Eukaryota > Fungi > Ascomycota > Sordariomycetes > Microascales > Gondwanamycetaceae > Knoxdaviesia > Knoxdaviesia proteae. The sequence continues at coordinate 591,089 of LNGL01000024.1, forward strand.
TGAGTCACCGAGCGAGAGAGAGGGAGAGAGGGAGAGAGAGAGAGGAGACAAGACCCCTCATATTCATAGAGAGGAACACTTACGTGGATGTAGTCGCACATTGTGATACTAGAGTCTCGAGTGACGGTATATCGGATGATAGTTGAACACGATGGACGAGGAGCAGATAAAACGGGAGACGGAGAGAGAACAGACGAGTCGCTTGGGAAGAGGTGGGCGTGGCCCCCTTCGCCCTCTTCTGTTTTTCCCTCATTTCTTTTTCTTTTTCTTTCGTGTTGGAACTCGTCGCGAGCGCATTCCGAATCAGGAGTGGCTTCAACGCATCTTCGGTTTCCTTTTTTCTTTTGCGCCACTAGGTCCTGCTTTTCCTTTTTCCTGCGAGGAAAACAAAAAGAAACGAAAAAGAGATAGCTGCGTCTGTGTTTAGTTTTCACGGCCCGTCATCTAGAACATTCCCTCTTGGTCGCCGCTGAACCAAAAAAAAAATCTACTTGTGCGGGTGTGGGGGGTCCTTATCTCTCTCTCTCTCTCTTCTCTTCCGGTTCATCATCGTCATCAAAGATCGTCCCCCCCCCCCTTTACATCGCAGCCACCAAGATTCATCCACGTCTGCGAAGTCGGGACGACACTTGGTCCTCGCTATTTCTACCGGTCCGTCAATCTTCCATGATAGAGTGACCGCAAATCAATCGGGCATCGACGTTTGATAGTCGATCGATGCGGCTCCGAGTGGAGACAAGATTGGCGCAACCCACAACTCACTCACTAGGATGTGCCCAGTCTTCCATCTTACACATTAGTCAACCGTAAGGATCTTGTGCTACATAACGCGCTTGCTCTGCTATCAATATATCATGACTCGTGGACAGATACACTTCCCGGAAATAAACATCATCAGGGGGGAAAAAAAATATTCACTCCGTTGTCCGCAGCCTCTTTGTAGCCACCGGCGACGTCGACTGGCTTCTCTTAGAAACTGCCGGAGCCGGCACCGGCACCATCTCCGACGACCCAAAGTCGATGCGCATCACACATTGCCGGTCGGCGTTCCACGTGTAGTTGGGTAGTCGCTCGTCCTCGTCAAAAATGCCATAGTTCTCCAGCTGTTTTCGAATTTCGCCCACTTTCGCTTCAAACGCGTCGTCGTCGTCGGCATACTCCGGAATGTTCGCAAGGATAACGCCCGCATACGAGAGCAACAGCATGTGGGTGACTCGTGCAAGGGAGTCCATGAAGTACGGGTGCACAAGGCGCATGGTTCCCAGAAAGACTGGCACAAGAGACCCTTGTTCGGGCTGGAGTCGCTCGTAGATGGTCGCTTCATGGAGCATCAGTGATTTGTGCGCCGACTGCATGCCCTTGGCCACGAAAGTATAGCCATAAGGCCACACCGTAAGCTTGAAGAGGGTCCCGGTGCGGCCATACAGTCTGTGTGTGTCGAGGGACAGACAGCCATCGTCCAGATTCTCTGCGAGTTGTTTCTTCAGCAGCTGAACGACATCCTCCGCCGAAACCGGGTGGAGCCCGGGAGTTTCTGCTGCCCCGTCGTGCCACTGGGAATGCAAATGCACATTTGGACACTTCGGGTCCAGACGCGACTTGGTTGTGAGGCCCAGCATACACGCCTGGCTGCAATACTCGTCCAGAGCCGGTCTTGTTGGAGGTTCGTCGGCATCATCATCCATAGCATAAATCGACGATGAAGCCTGCGTAGCCGAAGAGCCGGGTTGTTTTGAAGAGCCCTTGCCACCATCTTTCGGCTGTGATCTCTTGCGCTTCTGCGTGCTGGATGACCCTGCCTCTGGTGCGTTACGGTCGCTTGATGATGAGCCAACATCGGGATCGTCTTGTTCATCCCGGTCACGACGCGGGAGGGGAGGAGGTGGCATAAGGACCAAGCCGTCGATGACGTTGGCCCGAGGGAGATTCGGCCAGTGAGGAAGGCTTTTATCCGCACGCTGGCGCCAGCGAAAAGGCCGCCGGTCTGATTCAAGCGCATTGATACAGAAACTGCACAGATACGCCAGAGCCGTGTTCTGGATGCTGCGTTGCCCCTGAAGTTCATTCCCGCCGAAATCCGTACTCGGTCCTTGATATTTCTCCGATGACGTGGCATCGGGCTCGGTTGGGAAGATGGCCGGAAAATAGTACAGTACCTCGGGTGAGTGTTCGCGAACTTGAAGGAATATAAGGCCCTCGCCAGATGCGACATAACCGAATTCCAGCCCCGAAGATATCATATAGGAATATGCCTGGCAGAGAACCATGGCCACTGAAACCTCACCGGCAACCGCGGGGGAGAAAGAGTCACTTGGCTGCTGGCTTGGCTGCTCCTCGACAGCCTGTAGCACATTTTCTCTAAGGGGAGAGGGCCCGGAAGCAGAACCGGTTGTCTCGGAAAGCTTCGCTGTAGTCTTTCTGCGCTTTAAAACATCCAGAAAAAAGGTGTCGCCGGGGTGCTCGTAGAGGACTCTTCGGATGGTATTAGCCTTCAGCTTATGCACAGCCTTATACTCGCCAATGAACCGATGATAGCAACCATCACTCCGGTCAAGCGCGACTCCCCATCGGTCCGGGTTTGGATCAAGCACGGCAATTTTTTCCGGCGACTTTTGAAATTTTGACGGGGGCCCCAACTCTTCCTCTTCGTCCGTCTCCTCTGATTCAAGGGACGCCGGGGGGATGCCTAAAGAATACATTAGCTTTGGCATTCCATCTGAAGGAGAAGCTTAAAGAGGCCCACGCCGTGTTTACGGCCAATCCTCTCGCATACCAGAGCTTGAGTTTGCAAAAACAAACTTGCGGAAGGTCGGGTGGGCTGAGACCTCTAGGTAGTTGAAAAGAATCTCCACCGCAGGATATTCGATCGCCGACGTGATGAACGAGCTTAAATCGGCCTCGTTCATAAGAAGCTCGGGAATAAATTGGCGGAGCCATTCGATAGTCAGCACCGGTGCAAAAAGCTGTCGATCTCCAAATGTTGTCTGGAGGAGTTCGAAGGTCTGCGCGTGGATGGCGGAAAATTCTGTCCATCGCTGGAACCGGAGCGGGTACGGTTTCCCGTCGACGGAGGTCTGGGTTGATGAAGGCGAGCTGTGGTGGCCGGCCTTTTTCATAGCCGCCCGGATCTGTGTGCTTGTCCACCGTCGCCGAAGACCGGAGAAGAGCTCCTCTTCCGTGAGTCGAATATAATGCGTGAATACAGTCCGCTCGGCGGTAGCCGCTTGAGATCGAGCTCTCATGTAGTCATCGTGAAGGCGGGAGAGCTCAATACGCTGGCTTTCAGCTCGTTGGTTGGCAGATTCGACTTGCTGTTTGGCAGATTCAACTTGCTGTTTGGCAGATTCAACTTGCTGTTTGGCAGATTCGACTTGCTGTTTGGCAGATTCTGCTTCTTTTTCAGCGAGTCTAGCACGCTCTTCTGCCCTGCGTGCACGCTCCTCGGACTCTATTCACAAGAGCAATCATGGTTAGTGACCGAAACAGACCACCACCACCAGATGAACCAGTTCAAACACGATCTTCTGCAGCCTGTCACGGGACAATGGCTTTGTGTAAGCACTCCTCAGCCCCCATTGTCAAGAGTGAAGTGTATCAGAGGCTGGGAATAGTATTGCTATCATCAGTTCGGCAAGGGGAGTGGGAAGCATTACCAGCAATACGCCTGAGGAATTCTGCCTCTCTATCAGACATGGTTTCTGGATTGTGTCTGGCAGGGTAAATTGAAGAGGGTATGATTGCAAATCACACGCTGCGATATAGATATATCAGCGGTGGTGATATAAAGAGAAAAAAGTGAAGCCTTAAAGTTAAAAAGGAAAAAAAGGAGGAAATCAAATAGGGCGGCTAGGTGGTATCAACGACAATTCCAGGCAGCAGCCAGCCGTGTTTGTGAGTCCAAACCAAAACACAACAATACCCGAGGGGTAGGAAGTATCAAAACATATCAAAAAATGCGAGTCCTGATTTATGCAAGCCCCAGGCAAAGACAAACGAGTGAAGATCGTCGTGATGATGGATCTCGGCGATTCTCTCGTGGCAGACCGGGAATCCAGGCAAAAGAAAAAAAAGGGGACCAACCGAGAGTTGAACTCGGGACCTCTTGCAGCTGAGATGTTCCCAAAGCAAGAATCATACCACTAGACCATTGGTCCTAGTAGCTTAGCTTGGCTTGTTCGCCAACTATGCTTACTTATTAGGACGGGCCGAGTGAGGCTGGTGCCCGGCTAAGTCGAATTTCAGGGTCACAGTTTGGGGTGTCTGGGGCTGAGCATGTGTGGCGGTTGTAGGGCTCGGAGGATTCGGTTCGTTGGATAGCCGGAAGGAAAGCATCGGACATGGCGGGCAAAATGCGAATGCTTGTGGTGGGAATTTCTCACTGGGGTTGGGTTGATTGGGGAAGAAAGAGGGGGGGAAAAACAATCCAACCGGCCAGAGCAGAAAATCTTGGGTTATGTTTTGGGGGAAAGGCACAGATGAACACACCGGCACGAACATACATGAATGGAAATTGAGATCGAGAGAAAAAAAAATAGAAAGCAGAATTACAAACGGCCGTCTTCACTCACAAGTCCGGTGTTTGGAGTCTGTTGCAAGTCCGTCTTGTGTGGAAAAGCCATGCCAGACAACAAACAATCCAAGGGTCGAAACCCCCAGATAACCCCAACCCTAACTATGTGTGGCGTCCATGAGAGCAAGCAGTGGCTGACATGAAACGCGTCCTTTCCATCCAAGCCACGTTTCTGTTTCCAACAACCATCAGAACAGGGGCGATTTTTATTTCGAGGACATCATCGCCAGGGCAAGGAAATAGCTTCACATCGAGTTTCTTCGTTTGTCTCCTGTTGACGACTTCCCTCCCATTTTCCTTTCCCCCCCTTTAGACATGCGTTTCTGGGTGCTCGCATTCTTCATTCCATCGGCTCATTTTTTTTTCTCTTGTCGCAGTTGACCTATTCTTTGTTCTATTCAATCCTTCAGTGTACTCTTTTTTCACGTTTCTACTATTTTAATACTACTTGCAAACGCCTCTTCGATTCCTCCCTGCTTCTTCCATGCCATATCAGCGCTTCCCCTTCGTGTGTCTCTGCATCGGATCTGCCGGGGTATAGTTGTCACTTTGAACGCTGACCTGTCTTTTAATTTTGTAACGACATACCCACACTGTGTCCACGTATCGTGACGATCGTCGCATCGGCCTATCTTCGTCTGACCTTTCGTCGCCCCTCATCGGTTCCGTCGCGGTCCTCAGTTCGCCGTATCTCTGCACGCCTCCTGACCTTGAGACCTTCCCGATATCTCGATATCTCGTGACCGAATCTTCAGCCTACGCCTCCCGATATTCTTTTCTCAAGAGAACCGTGCTCTTCCTCTGTGTCCTCACGTTCCGGTAGACCCGATTGCGTCGCGACGCCAAGATCCCGCAGGCGTCCCCTTTAATCACCAGTCATAACTTGTCGAAATCCCGTCGTATCGCCATACCTTTTTCATCATAAATACTCCAACCTTTCCGCGCCACATAACCCGGCTCTCCGGTAAAACCGGGTTTGCACATCCCTCTCTCCTTACGCACGTTTTTTCCCCGTAAACGTCAAACCGGCACCTTCACGATGGCTGTCAGTTCTGTCCAAGACCGGACCGCCGAGTTCCGCATGGTGGTGGCGCAGGCGCAGAAGCGCCAGGCGAACAACCAGCTTGGTGCGCAGCGGAGGTCGCTTCTGACCGATTCCCAGAAGGCTGCTGCCGGCTCCGATGCCCAGATACGCAAGTCCGACTTTGCGCGCAAAGCTGCGGAGATTGGCCGTGGAATCGCCGCGACGATGGCCAAGCTGGAGAAGCTGGCACAATGTACGTTTCGGTTGTCCCCGTGTGTTCGTTCCGTGGCGCATGTGATATTGACCCGTATCCTTTCCTTTCTTTCCTTTAGTGGCAAAGCGCAGAACGCTGTTCGACGACCGGCCAGTTGAGGTGAACGAGCTCACCTTTATCATCAAGCAGGACCTCTACGCCCTTAACCGCGATATTTCGTCCCTTCAAGCCATGGCCAAGGCCCAACAAAGCCCCAAGGCTGACCAGGAGGGCGAGCACAACCGCAACGTGACCATCCTGCTGCAACAGCGCCTGACCGATGTGGGAACGAACTTCCAGGGAGTGCTGGAAGCGCGCACGAAGAACATGGCGGCGTCGCGGTCGCGCACGGAAAACTTTATCTCGTCGGTATCCGCCCATACTCAACCACCCTCGATGCAGCAGAGTGCTTCTCCGCTGTACGGAACCCCGGCGCGCGGATCGCCAGCCCCCGGCAGCAGCCTGATGCTCGGCGCGGCGGCAGGCGGCGCGGCGGCAGCCGACACCCTTTCTCTCAACCCGATGGTGGGCGACCAGCAGCTGTTGGTGATGGAGGAGGCGCGGCAGTCCAACTCGTACATCCAGCAGCGGTCGGACGCGATTCTCAACATCGAGCAGACGATCGGCGAGCTCGGCGGCATCTTCAGCCAGTTGGCGCAGATGGTGCAGGAGCAGGGCAACATGATTGAGCGCATCGATGCGAACACTGAGGACGTGGTGGATAACGTCGACGGTGCGCAGCGGGAGCTGCTAAAATACTGGTCGCGGGTGTCGGGCAATCGGTGGTTGATTGCGAAGATGTTCGGTATGTTCTCGTCGTGGACCTCTTTTCGTTTTTACTCGGCTCTGCTCTATACATAGGCCCCGGACTAACTGACTGATTTTTTGTCAATAGGTGTTCTCATGATTTTCTTCCTCCTTTGGGTCCTCATTGCAGGGTAGACCGACTTTTCTTCATCTTGCGCTTCGTCTTATTTTTTTTCATTGGTGTTCTTCATACCACACAAGTCTCCCTACCTTAGAGTCTGCGTGGCCGCATGTTTCTCGGGGGGTATTTTTTTGCATTAACGCTGGCACGGCATCGCAATCGCCGCTGGTCTCGAACTTGGATTTCCTCCAGTCGACTAGCATCAACACATACTGTCCTATCTGGACGCTTCTTTTGTCTTTTAGGGTTTGGACATCTAACCATGCTCTCCAAATAACCCCCGTCTTCCTTCGCCTTTCCTCTTCCTGTTTCCTTTGTCAGTCTTCTTGGCTTTTTTTGCACATGGGGGGTTTTTTTTAAAAAAAAATCCTTCTTGGGTTGTAAGATGTTCTCTTTTGCCTCTTTTTTTTCATCCTTTTCTTCTGTGTTAAGTTTCTTTCAATGGCGTTGACGGCGGAGTAGACGATATTCGTGCAGAGCAGATTATCGGACAAGATTCTCTCAGTGGTTTTTTTCATTCTCGTTTGTTAAAATTTTATTTCCTGGAAGCCGCACTCATATGCAGATTGAGTGAAAGAGAGTCAGAGTTGGTAGGCCTGGGGTGGTTTCTTCTCTATTTTAACGGACTCCCCATTCGGGGGTAATATTTGAGGGTGATTATTGGAAATATACAGATGCAGTCACAGCGTTCTTGGTCTCTCTGATATGTTGAACTGTGACCTGAGCGAGAACTCCCAAAAGAAAAGCAGATATGTGACATCCTGAGCTCTCTATCAGAGAGATGCAGTGCTCCCTCAGTCCGGTATCGTTGTTCCATCCCTCTATCGCAAGCTCGACACGGCACACACGGAGGGGTGTGGTGACATGGAATTGATTAGAGGGGTCAAAAAGTTGCAATGGAAGGGTGGTAGCGACCAACAGTGCGCCTCCAAGTTGAATTTTCCGTCCGGCTGAATGTTGCACGAATGAATGATCCTCCACCAGTTTTCGCCGGCACAACGGGCGGGCAAGCCAGGATATGCAGATTGGGGGGCTTTTTACTGAATTGAGGACATCTCCTCATTCTCTAACGAGTCTCCGGGTGTGATCTAGACCTGAAGCGAGCACATGGAAGAGCGTTAAAATACGCTATACGACGCTGCTAAAGCGCCTCGCGCGAAACAAGGATGGTGATGATAGCTCCTGGACGTGCTCTAAACTTTACTCGAAACCCCAGCACGAGAAAAACAGGGGCCCGAGCCGGAGAGCAGAGAGCAAACAGAGCGGCGGAGGGGGCAAAATACAGAAAATGTTACCGTTATTTCGGGGGGTGATGGGTATGGTGGTAATGAGAACAACCCTTCTAAAGGCCTTGTTACCAGCAAGTGGGCGGGAAGATGTAATTTGTCCGGATGCATGCACCATCCACTTCCAAGCCCGGATATATTGCATTCAGAGAGGGTTTCTAGCGCCCCTATATAACGATCCGGCGACGACCGAACACGCGGGGGAGAATTCTTGTTCCTTCTGCTTTCTCTTTTCTAATTGATACTTTTTAATCTTCTTCCATAACCACGGCTTGAGTTTGAAATATCGTCTCTTTTTCTTGCGTTCCACCGAATCTTACCATCTAGCACCAAACCGCTTTTCAAAATGGTTGCTGCTTCCGAATTCACCCTCAACACCGGCCAGAAGATTCCGGCTGTTGGCTATGGTAAGTAACTCTCTGCGATGGGCTTTCTGGGGGAAGATTTGCTTGAGATCGCAATAGTTTTCGTCCGGTTGCCCCATCCTTTCCGCATGCTAACCTGCCAATTCCCCATCTCCCCCCGTGTAGGAACCTGGCAGGGCGAGGCCGGCAAGCTGCAGCCGGCGGTGGTTGAAGCTCTGAAGGCCGGCTACCGGCTGGTTGATGGCGCGTACTGCTATGCCAACGAGGACGAAGTCGGCGCGGGCCTGAAGGATGCTTTTGACGCCGGAATCGTGAAGCGCGAGGACGTGTTCGTGGTCACCAAGATCTGGTGCACGTACCAGACGTCCGATGAGCGTGTCCTGCTCGGCCTGGAGAAGAGCTTGAAGAGCTTGGGACTGGAGTATGTGGACTTGGTTCTCGTGGTATGTTGACCTGTCAGATCAGTATATGTTTGGTGGTGAAGACGGAAACTTGGCGTCCGGGGCTGGGGAACTGACCTCTTCTAGCACTGGCCGGTTGCCATGAACCCCGACGGGAATCATGATCGCTTTCCCATGCTCCCCGATGGAAGCCGGGATATCATCCACAGCCACTCGCACGTCGACACGTGGAAGAGCATGGAGAAGCTGCTCGCCACCGGAAAGACCAAGGCCATTGGCGTTTCGAACGTGAGTCTCACACACCCACCACCCAACATTTACGAACTCGTTGCCCCTGTCTTGGTGAAACTAACCGAGCCCGGCCTGTAGTACTCCCTGCGATATCTCGAGCAGCTCCTCCCACACGCCACCGTTATGCCGGCCGTCAACCAGATCGAGAACCACCCGTCGCTACCGCAGCAGGAGATTGTCGACTTCTGCAAAGCCAAGGGCATCCACATCATGGCGTACAGCCCGTTCGGCAGCACCGGTGCCCCGATGTTCACGGCGGCGCCGATTGTGCAGACGGCTGAGAAGCACGGTGTTCCCGCTAGCACGATTCTACTGAGCTACCACGGTAAGCACCATTTGTTCCCCGGGGAGATGTTGGCTCGTGCTATTGTTGTATGATGCTCACATACTGATACACATCTTCTCTCTCTATAGTGGCTCGTGGCTCGACTGTCCTGGCCAAGTCGACTGACCCTGCGCGGCTGCGCCAGAACCTGAACATTGTCGAGCTGGACGAGGCGGATATGAAGACTATCAATGACTACTCGGAGAACCTGAAGGCTACTGGCCAGCTGAAACGCTATGTCTATCCTGCTTTTGGCATCGACTTTGGCTTCCCCGATAAGTCGTAAGCGTTCACTAGAACATGGAAATCCAGACATCTCCCAAATACAGAGTGGGGGCAACACAGGGCAGAATGAATGGCTCTCTTGCTTTATCTAGACCAGTTCGAAACCACAATGAAGAATGCAGCTTCTAAACAGACACTCTGACGTGACACTACATATCGACCACAACTTTCAGAACCAACTTGCCCGCGTCATCCTGCACTTTGGTGGCCATGTCGAAAGCCTTGGTAATTTCGGATATGCCCTTGAATCGGTGCGTGATGAGGGTCCTCAGATCAGGGAACCCTTCTGGAGGGTTTGATACTAGGCTGATGGCTTTCTCGTAGGCGTTGGCGTATCTGAACACACCAACCAGGTCGACCTCGCGGAGGGCGGCATGGGAGATCGGGAGTGTTTGAATGGGGGTACCCATACCGATAAGCATCACCTTGCCACCGGGCTTTGTCGCCTACAAGTTACAAAAGGGAGAACTTGTGTAAGTTTGGTGGAAACTCAAGGCACACGATGTAGCTCAACTTACATATATTGCTGCCTGAACACATGATTCCACACCCGTGCACTCGAACACAGCGGACACTTCTCCAAGAGGTACGTCGTTGACTTTTGCCGCAGTAATCATGGCAGCGACCTCCCGAGCAAAACGCAGCTTCTCGTCGACCGTCTGCGGCCGCGGTCCCAAAGGCACCGTAATTCCAACATCGGCAAACCTGTTGTCAACAGCAAAGTCGAGCCGGCTTTTCTGGATATCGGCGATCACAACTGCTCGGGCGCCATTGCCTAATGCTACTGCTGCACAGAGAAGCCCGACCGTCCCGGCGCCGAATACGAGCACGGTGGAATCTAGGGGCAGGTTTGCACGAGTTCCGGCGTGCACGGCGACTGCGAGCGGCTCGGCCAGCGCACCTAAGGCATCAGTCACATTGTCTGGGAGTCTAGCGGGATTGCGTAAGTGTTCATGTTAGCGAGAAGGTATCAATCCCCAGGGGGAAAAATAGCCTACTTGTGGCACCACTTTGCCGGGTGGTTGATGCGTTCCTGCAGCGTTCCTTGCGCATGGGGGAACGCCTTCGCCGAGCTCCGGAAGTTCATGCCACGGCAGATATTGTAGCGGCCCGATGCGCAGTACTCGCAATCGCCACACGGCAGGCCGACCTCCAGGGCAACGCGGTCGCCGACGGCCAGAGTGGTGACGTCCGGGCCGACCGCAGTGACGACGCCGCTGGACTCGTGGCCGAGGGTTAGCGGCTCCTGCACGAGAATGTCGCCGTTGCGGAAGTGCGTGTAGTAGTGCAGGTCGGAGCCGCACACGCCGGTGGACAGCACGCGGACCTGCACCTGGCCGGAAGGCGGGGGCGGTAGGGCGCGGGACTCCTGGGATGGTGTTAGTCAGGGCATGTATCTCGGAGACATGGACTATTTGTGTGGGGGAGAGGGCCTTTTAGCCGTACCACGCGGAGATCCCTGGCGCCGTGGAGCACCGAAGCTTGGACAGTTTCGGTTGACATTGCGGGACTGTTTGGGGAGGGGTTCAGAGCCTGAGAAGCTTCTGTTTGAAGTGATGTAAAACCAGTTGAATGGATTATTCTCGAAGTTAGACAGAAAGCAAATCCATATTGCAGCTAAGCCTCTATTTTCCTTCAGTACCCTTCCTTGTTGGAGGAACCGGAAAACCAGTCCGAAGCCGGCCGAGCGCCGCCACTTACACACCCCCAAATTTGGCTGGAGAGAAAATTCCACGAATAAGCTTCGCGTCTCTTGATCCTGAGTGACATTGATGATACTTTGAAAGTCGGGTGACATGGAATGGGGGGGTTTTTTGGCATTACTTTTGGACTGGCCGAGTGCCTTTGAATTCATTTTGAGAAAATAAAGGTTGCAAACAGTGAATATAACTGTTCAGGTACACAGGTACTCGGGTTAGGTGTTGGATCAGATCTTAGGGCTGACCATGAAGATGGTTCAAGGAAGGTGCTGACTGCCCCTCTCCAAACAGCTCCTTCCCTTGAAAACATCGAAAACAAAGTCGGAAGGAGTAGCTTCCAGTGTACTGTACCTTCCTATAATCTCTGACAATATATAGCAGCCCCCACCACACAACCCTAATTGAAAGCTTTATCTCAATATCATTACAATCTCCTGGTAACAATACCTGGATAATCAACGAGCTGTTATCTTCGAGTATTTATTTTTCTTCTATTACCTTTCTTCCTCGTTCAACTTCTCCCTCCTTTCTCTTCTTTTTCTTTCCCCATCAACAAATTCGTTAGTCACTCCTCATTTTGTTTCCAAAATGGCTGCTGATTCTTTCTCGCTTGAGGGGCTTACGGCTCTTGTCACCGGAGGCACTCGGGGCATTGGCAAGGCTGTCGCCATTGGCCTTGCCGAGGCTGGTGCCAACATCATTCTAGTCCAGGTCTGTTCACTTTCACTTTCTCGTAGGCCACAACTCGAGATGTTGTTCCTGCTAACCCCTGGGCTGCCATTTCTAGCGTGACCTCACCTCTACCGCCACCAAGGAATCAATCGAACAGCTCGGCAAGACCGCCACGATCTACCCGGCCGACCTGTCGTCCGCCGCCGACGTGGCGGCGCTGACCCCGCGCATTCTCGCCGACGGCCACGAGATCCGCATCCTGGTCAACTGCGCCGGCATCCAGCGCCGCCACCGCTGCGAGGAGTTCCCGGACTCCGACTTCGCCGAGGTGCTGCAGGTGAACCTCAGCTCGGTGTTCTCGCTCACCCGCGACATCGGCACTCACATGCTCGGCCTCGAGCCGCACCCCGTCACCGGCCGCCGCGGCAGTATCATCAACTACGCGTCGCTGCTCTCGTTCCAGGGCGGACTCACCGTGCCGGCGTATGCGGCGTCCAAGGGTGCTGTCGCCCAGCTGACCAAGAGCTTCGCCAACGAGTGGACCAGCCGTGGTGTCACCGTCAACGGAATTGCCCCGGGCTATATCGAGACGGATATGAACGAGGCTCTGCTCAAGGATGCTGAGCGGCTCGCGAGCATCAGCGCCCGTATTCCGGCCGGTCGCTGGGGCAAGCCCGAGGACTTCAAGGGCACTTCGGTGTTCTTGGCCAGCCGCGCCAGTGCGTATGTGAGCGGCCACATCCTGGTTGTGGACGGTGGCTGGATGGGACGGTAGATGGCTTTGTCTTTCGGTCCCTACTAGGACTCCAGAGCGCACACCGTTTTTACGTCTCTGAAGGTTCTGGTTAACTGAAAATTTGGAGAAAGCAGCTTATGATCGTTACGATTTCAATAAGAAAAGAAAGTAGTTAGTCCACACTGAAAAGCTATTCGTGACTAAGAGAAGCCTCCCCGACATGACCCTACGCCTCGCGTCCGTCCATGACGGCTTCCATCCACGGGTACACATGATTGTTTGCCTGGGGATATCCCATATGTAGAGCGCCCTCGACGAAGACAGTGTCCTTGCGAGTGCCGGTCTCGGCAATGAGGATAGAGTCCTCAATCGGCATAAGACCGTCAAGAGTGCCCTTGAACCATCATTCCACGTTAGCCGAATGTGTCAAGATCCGATACGAGTGAATCAATGTCGAACCGGTCACTTACATTTACAAGCAGCAGCTTAGTCGAGGGTAGATCGAGAATACCATTCTCAAGAAGAGAAAACTTCTCCATTGCCTCCTCCTTGTACTTCTCAACCGAAGAGTAGCCGTGCTTCTGGGCAAGGGCGGGAGTGAGCCTGAGTTGGACAATCGTCAGTACGTGAGAGACTGTCCAGACTTTATTGACCACATATACATACAGAAAGGGGTATTCATGGCCATCGGCCTTGTCAAGCCAGTCCCGGGCAAAGAAGAGATGGCTTCCCGCCCCCTGGGCCACCGATCCACGGAGCTGGGTGCTGTGGGTGTACGCAATACGGCCAGCGTAGTAGCCTCCCGAGCTAAGTCCCCACACCATAACACGGGACATATCAAAGCGGCCATCCGCCGTCATCCAGCCAAGCAGGCTGTCCCAGAGGCGATCGGGGCTAGCGGGGTCGAACGGGTCAGCGGGACAGTCGGCCGTTCCAGGAATCTCCACGACAACAGCCGCCCAGCCGCGGGCAAGGAACATGTCGCAGCGCTCAGTGTTGTCCGGGCGGTACCCATCGAGGCCGGTCATCAGGATAACAGCCGGGCACGGCGACGCGGCGGCAGCGGCCGGAGTGCGCACGTACACTGGGATACTCTGACGGTCCCGGCCTGCGCGGTGGGTGTGCGGCACCTCGACCTCTTGCAGCGGCTCCGGCCACAGCGCACCGGCGCGGCGGTACACATCCTTCTGCGCCTCCCACGCCTGCCACTTCACCGGGCAGCTGACTTTGGGGAAGGCGGTGATGTACGGGAAGCGGGCGATGCGGTACAGGCAGGCGGCGCGGAGGAACAGCGCGCTGGCGGTGGCTCTGTTGCCGCTGGTGAGGGCAGATTCGGCCTGCGCTGTGAGGGCCTGCGCGGGGCCGAAGAAGGCAGTGGTGTATTCTGTGGATGTTCCGTCGTTGACGTTGTGCTAGTTACCGGTTTTGGGGTTAGAGAAGTGTCACGGAGAGGAAGTGGGATATGCTTACCTCGATCAGGTGAGTGAAGACGGGCTCGAAGTCTTCAAACTTGCCGTCGTGGAACGGGTATACCGACTTGGTGCACTGTTGGAGAGAAATGTGTACATCAGTATGAATTTGGACCTCTAGCCTAGACTTCCTCTATACTAGTAGATACCTCGTTACGACGATGATACCTACCGGAAACTTCCACTTGGTTTCCCACAGCTGGCGAATGCCGTCATGATGGGGCATCCGACGCTCGAAAGCTTCGGTGCCCATCTTCCACATGCGTTTGCCATCCTTGGTCTCTGGCTCGTCAACGAGCTTATGGGGAGACATGGTGATGATGGTGGATGTGTGAGGCCTTTTTCACGAGGAGCAAGCAGAACCAGGTGGATGTAGAAGCAATAAGACAATGAAATTCGTGACTATATAACTGGCATCAAGTAACTGACTGGCATGCAGGCCAAACAACAGGTTTCTCGTGGAAGAAGCGGAGATGGTAAGGTAGAAAAAAGAGGAGAGAAGAAGAACAGAAGAGCGGAAGAGCAGAAGAGGGGGGCCCAAGGAGCCCAAACCAAAGAAAAAGGAAGCAGGAGGAACTTCCTAAAGGGAGGAGAAGATCGACGATCGCTAATGAGAATCACAAGATCCGTCACGGATGTCCGAACCGTCCACCCAAAATCCGCAATCCAATAGAATCCCCCAAGCAAGCCACCCAAATTCCTGGGCCGGAGGTTTCCATTAATAGAAATGCTCATTATCTTCAATTTTTATCTTTGTCTTCCCCGTCCTGACTTATTTTTAATAGGGTTCCTCGCTCATAGAATCCGGATGACCTTATGGCGGGAGTGCACTGGCCGGCGGAGGCCGTTGCGGGGAGGAGACGACAGGACCTTGACGGTCTTGTTCCGGCGGGCAATGACTCTGTGGGGACCCGGAAGTGTCAGTGTATGGAGAAGGTTTACACAGCATGGAATAGGGGACACGGGGATAACTTACTCTGACTGAAGAGAGGCGATGCGCACGCGGTTGATGGCGCGGTGCAGCTCGGTGAAGGCAATATCGCTGGCGTCCATTGTGACGGTTTAGGGTTCGGTACTGCAAGTTGGGAGAGGAAGGGATTGGTGAAAGATGAGAAGGTCAGGGCTTCGTGGGAGGACTGTATAAGTACTGGTATATGGTGTTTCTTGGTAGGTTGTTGGTGATAGTGTGACAAGTCAAGAGAGCTGGATTGGAGAGGAGGATCTAAGCTTCTTATAGGAAGACTGTAGAGAAACGAAATAATTGAACCGGCGCTATATGGAAAGGCTAGGTACTATATGTGTATGTGTGTGTTTCCTGACTCGGGACGGCTTCTGCCTCGTACGACAGGATGCTCTCACACAGGTGGAGAGAGAAGGATGCGGTGCGTGAATCCTTTTATTCGCGGTGAATACAGAGATGATCGGAATATCTTCCGGTGGTCCAACGAACGCGAACGGATAAAGAAAAAGAAAAAAGAGACAGTGGCGGAGAGAAAGAGAAACAGGCAAAGCAAGACAGCCGAGGAGAGAAGAACAGACAGAGAGAGAGAGGCACAGGGTAACGCAGCTTATATGTATGACATTTTGGGAATAGGTTACGGACAACCACTTTCAAGTCCCCTTACTCTTCGGGTTCCTTTCCCTCTCCCTCTCCCCACTGGCGCTATATTTATTTCATTCTTATAATGTTCATTTCTTCGGCGGTTTGTGTTCGCCGGAACACATCTCCACGCCAGAAAAAAAGCGGAAACGCAGCCCAGGGAACACGGAACAGCAACAGCTTCCCCAAAAAGCCGATGTAACCGTACGGCTTTTACCGTTGGGTCTTTTCACCTAGAGTGTTTGTTTGTTTATTGGCATGTGAAAGTCGGAGATCTGCGGGGGGTTGCATATATATAACGCGCACATATCTGCATGGCTTGTTTCGCCTGCAACGAGAGTCATACGCACATATAGCATCTACAACTGGCTGTCTCTGATACACAATTTGAACAAGAAGGACACGAAACGAGTTGAGGACATGCTTATGAGGCAAAATTGTGGAAAGGAAGCCGGAAATGTAAATCTTGCCTGACCACAGCTTCTTTCAGCCCAGACAAAGGATCTCTCACCAAATCCTTGGACGGCCGCCATATGCGTGGATACACCAAAACGGGTGTCTTGTCGTCTTACGAGCTACTGCACCTCATTGAGAAGATACCGACGCCGCAATCCGGCTTATTTGGGCTTAGCTAGGTGTGGTGTGGGTGTTTCACCCTGTCGAGACAACGAAGTAAAGAAGTGGAAGAGGGCGAGAGACATCTCTCTGGGTTTCTCAATCGGCAGATCGCACTGCATCCGGGAAAGAAACACACTGATTCAGCCATGGGTACGTTGATAGTGGAGCGACTTTGAGACTCTGAAGATTCTTATTTTCAAAAAAAAAAAAAAACTTTTTCGTTCTTCTTAATACGGCCCCAGAGAGACACGGCCAGGCCCAGGTCAGGGACAAGGCCAAAGCCAGGGAGACAGGAACCCTGTTATGGAACGATCGGAGGGCCAACAACGAACAGCGAACAACAGCATCCAAGAGGCGCAAGCAGCCCGGACAAACCATAAACGCGCCTGCAGCACCACCCAGCCACATCGGGTGTTAGTCGGAGGCAGGCGAGTGAACAACTAACTGGTCTGAGTTGGAATTTGCGTTTGCGCGCGCGCTGGGAGACAAACAGAATCAATTTTTTGCATAAGAGGCGGTGAGAGAGAGAGAGAGAGAGAGAGAGAGAGAGAGAGAGAGAGAGAGAAAACACATGTCAGGCAGAGACGGCTCCTTGGGCAGCCATTATCATACGCAGATTCATTTTCATAATATTTCCATTTTCTTCCATGGTGAGATTTGCTCTATTAACAACGATGTATACAAAACCTAGCTCCTCTTCAGTCTCCTACGTTACTTCATCCGCCATGTCTCGTAGACCAATTAGTTGATTTTTTTTCTTCTCTTCCCTCCAAGGATGTTGCGGCCCGTGTTCTGTGGCTCAGCTTGCGCCAGTACCACAAACGAGCACGGGAGAAAGCGTAGGGAAATGCCGCCGCACAAGAACGAAAGAGGTAAACTCTCCCGACGGGGATTATCACAGCTTCTGGGCGTGACTTCTTGAAAAAAGAAAAAGAAAAAAAAAGGTGGTCAGCTCATACAACGAACAACATTAAGGGCTTAAGAGTGAGAGAGAACGAAATACAGCTAGGACGAAAACACTCGCAACCACTACGGACTTCCGGAATGGAGGGGAACAAAGAAGATACCAGCACGGGCACACGTGGGGGAGGGGAAACAGTGATATCTCTTCCGAAGCGTGAGGGAAAAGGCTCCTAAGGGGTGGGTTGCATCTGAGAAGCAGAGAGATAGAGGGCTTGTCCCAAAGGCGTAGCTGGGATTCCAGCGTCAATCCTGCAGAGTGTGCAGCAGAGTGAGATAATTCGGGGTTCTTTGTGTTTACCGCCAAGAAGGAATGGTGTAGACAGGTGGACTGATGCGGCTGAGTGAGGGTGAATGGACGTGAGTGGATGTCAGAGAAAGAGAGAAGTGGTGAGAGTGAGAGCGAGAAACACAGAGAAGACGAGCCAGAAAGACAGCGTTGATAGATTGGCGCAACAACGAGCCGCTCGGAGGCTATTCAGAGATAATATTTGTCTATTGGCTTGCCCTTGGGAGTGCTTTGAGTGGTTTCTAGCTCTCGCATCTCGGACCTAACTCTGGGTCTCGGTGTCTAACAGTAGGATGTCCGACTCTCTCTTTCGGTTTCTCTCTCTCTCTATATATATATCAAATCAGATCCGGTGCTTTACTCATGCTGATTATCGGGTCCTTTATATATACACACACATAAACAACCTCCTGCGGGCAAGCAGAAGAAACGATCAAAGCTGGGAAAGAGGAACAGCAAAGGAAAAAGAAATCATGATATGAAGTGGGAACGGGGCGCATGGGAGGTTCCCTACTGTCCATAGTAATGGGCCATTTCCAGGCCGGCACGACGGAAGCCACACTTGACATAGAAACCCTCGTTGGCCTCGCTGCAGTCGAGAATGCTCTTGTAGCAGCCAACCTTGGCCGCCACGTAGTCCAGCGCCTGGATGATGCGCAGGCCCAGCTTCTTGCCCTGCTGGTCTTTGCGCACCGCGATGTCTTCGATGTGGCCGACCACGCCGAGTTGGTGGATACTGCGAGCGAGGGTGGGGGGTTGTTAGCAAAGGGGAACATTGTA
Source organism: Knoxdaviesia proteae (assembly GCA_001510565.1). Lineage (NCBI taxonomy): Eukaryota > Fungi > Ascomycota > Sordariomycetes > Microascales > Gondwanamycetaceae > Knoxdaviesia > Knoxdaviesia proteae. Next base: position 609,641 of record LNGL01000024.1, read on the forward strand.
GCGTCTCTGTCCCTCTCTCCATCCTTCTTCTCTCATAATGCTACCATCCAGCATGGGCTATTCCGCGCAGACTCACAATTTCCGCTCGACAATCAGCGAGCCACAGCCGACAATGATCGGCGTCTCCGACGAGGCATCCTCGACAACCAGGATGTAGTAGCCGTCCTGGCGCTCCATCCACCGGTACTGCTCGACGAAGCTCTGCTCGGAAATGTCGCCGACGGTGGTCAGCACGCGCAGGCAGTCGAGGAAGCCGAGGGCAAAGTCGGTGGGCTCGAGAGCGCGGATCCGGTAGCCTTCCGGAAGGGCGGCAGCAACTTCGGGCGAGATCAGCGTGTTGGCGAAAAGACCCCGGATGGGCTCGGTGGGTTCGGAGGAGGCCATTGTGGGAGTATGTGTGCGAGGTATGTGATGCGGTAAGGGAGATGAGAGAGAGTGAGAGTGAGAGAGAGAGAGTATGTGTGTGAGACAGTCCGTAAGGCTGGTTGATATAGAGGAATGAGGTTGTAGGTATATATTTCAAGTAAATCAAGTTGCCGCGAACAGTCTCTTCGGGATTCCTCGGACCTAGATCTGGTTGTCGAGGTTATCGGCGTGTCGGGCGGTATCGGCGCGGAGACCCGAGTGTTTTAGATCGCGGGAAATAGCGGGGTCAATGAAGGCAACAAGCTTCCGGAAGAGACAGTTGCGTTACGGACAATTGAGGGTACACACAAGCAGCAGGCAAGAAGCAAATCAGAAGATTGTGTGACGAAAGAAGAAGAATTGAAGAGAATGAAGGAGCTTCGCCTGAAGTTTCAATTGGTGGCTCCCAACTCTATCTCTCACGAATCTCAAGTGGGGGAATAAGAAGCTCAGCCATCTTCGACATCAGGGGTCGGGTTACATTGTGTAGCGCCGGTTTTGCCTGTACCAGCCACTAGCCAATACAGTACAGTACACTGTAGACACCGCCCATGCCCGCAGTGGAATATCGTACTGGGCTGTACTGTACAGTACTTTAGGGGCCCGTCCCCAGTCGAAGCAGGAGAAAATACGGGGAACATCGTGAATAAACCCAAACTCTGGCCCCTGTTCGGTTCCTGTTTCCAGGGCTCAGGTCGCTAAAAGTCACAGGGGCAATCCCTAACCAAAGCCTGGAATTCAAGCGAAGAACAGGAGCAAAGATCTGTCGTAAGTGTCCAGCTGCCTGCAGCTGCTGACAGCTGCTCATGGTGCATAAACCCGTTGAGTCTTGGCAGGCACAGTAAGTACACCGTGCATTCAGACTCATGTTTTTACTGTGAGTCTTGCTGTGGCTGCGTGCTGGCCTCACAGTGCGAGCTTCACATCTCCCCTTAACCTTCAACCCTCTCCCAATCACATGTAAAACCAACCCTTCGTTGTATCTTCATGCCAGCCCAACAACTTTTTCGTGACTCTTTCTTTTCCTTTCTTTTTCCTCCCAATCCCTCTATTGTAGGGATGAAGGGAGGGGGAACTATCATCTTGGCTGGAATGCTCGATAGGCGATACTTGGTTCCTGTCTGGCTCTTCACACAATCATTACACATACAAGTTACAACAACATAAATGCACACGTCCTGCGGCTGGCCCTCCAACAACAATAACACATTCATTCAGTTGCCCTCAACATCACACCACGGTGATAACACGCCAGACTTGTTGATCTGATATGCTCTCCCCCCTCTAGACCTCTCTCCTTTCCAGAGTCTTCTCTTTTGTATCTCCTTTCTTCCCTTTCACGTCTTCTTCTCCCCCGGCAGCAGAAACACCGGCTTATCATTGCATCTTCTCCATCAATACCCAGCATGGGCCTGAGACGATGACTTCTGATAAAACTGTACCCCTCGATTCCTCGAGGGATGACAGCACCGACGATGAAAACCACCAATCCTTAATCAAGCCCGAGTCTACTTCGCCGGATCCGACCTCCGCCTCTCCCGGTGCCCACTTCCACGTTCCCGGCCGCACGTTACTCCCGTCCCCGATCGCCCAGGCCGTCAGTCTCACCACCCGGTCGGCCGTGTTTGCCATCCGGGCCGGCACCGCCATCGGCAGTCTCGGCTTCGACGCCGCCCGGCTGACTACGGCCTCGTCTCTCGAGCTCGGCCGCAGCATTGTCGAGGGTATCCTGACCCGCGCCGGCCGCGACCTGGCCTCCCGCTCCAACTCCCATCTTGCCCGCCACGACGCCGAGTCTCTCCTCGAGCGCAATCTGGAGGCTCTTCACCGCACCGTTACCGGCATCGCCTTCTGGACCGCTGCCGGCTTTGATCTGACCTCGTCGACCATCGGCGTGCTCTCGGATTTCTCCCAGCTGCTGCTTACCTCTCTCGATCAGTTCTTCGGATCCACCGACTCGTCGAGGGCTATTGCTAGCATCATCACGCTTATCCGCCGCGAGTTTCAGAATCCGAATACGGCTGTGGGTGAACGCGTTGGTGTCTCTGATCTTGTGGTTGGCCTGTGTGCTCTGGCCTATCTGCAGCGCGTATGCCGCCGGGCGCTGGAAGAAGAGTGTCGGGAGAGTGGCCAAGAGGAAGTGGTGTGGGACGTGGTTGTGCTCAACGATGGTGAACGTATCGACGTTCATACCGACAGTCTCTATGGCATACACCCCGGACGATATACTACTCCCGCTGCTGCTGCTGCCACTTCGACGACAAACCACGACAATTCATCTCTCCGCCCACAAAGTAGTCGAAAGAGTCTACGTCACGGACACGGTCGACATCTATCAACTGCAAGCCACGACTCCTCACTGATGATCGGAACCAAGGGTCTGGTGTATGGCGGAAATATCCTCGTTCCTGACGAAGGCCAGGATGCCGAAGATAAGAATGGGCTTGATGATGAGACTGAGGATTTGTCTGAACTTCGTCTACGAGCCGAAATCGTGCGCATGCTTCCGCCCGATAGTACAGTGTCCATTCACACTTCGGTCGTCACCACGAAAACCATTACCGTTGACGTTACAAGCCCGGAGCCACTCGTTATCGGCCCTCCACCACCTGGAGTTCAAGTGCTACAAGAACGGGCTATTGTTCCGGAATCGCCAGTTCACAGCATTGGGAGCACTGGCTCTGGTGGTGGTCCACGGCCAACCTCTTCTTCGAGCACAGAGTTAGCCGCCAGTTTGTCCCCGGCCGCCTCTCCCGCTACCTACCGAGTCGTTTACCAGATTGGGGGAAACAAGACAACTCGAAACACCACTATGCGCCGCTCCATCGATGGAAACCCCCGTCCGATCTTCGAATTAGATCATGTTGATCAGAGTGCTTCTATCGACGAGCCTGCCGAGCCGAGCCCCGAATCGCCGACGGTGATAGAACCTCCTGCCTCACCCACTACTACACGACGCCAGAGCAGTGGGGGCTCATCGACCTCTACTACTGTCGCATCTCGAAGTCGGGCTGCACAATCTTCTGTGCTTCCATCACGGACAAGCCCTAGTCCCAAAGGCGTGACCTCCCCCAGCACACCCAGGCTCAAGAGGCCAGCCTCGGTCACCTCAACCGCTACCCTTGTATCGACAGGACTGAAAGAAGCATCGTCAACCGAAGCAAACCAACGACGCCAGCGAGTATCAGCCACGAGCCCGAAAACTCTTGAAAATGCACCCCCTGAATCTGATAAGCCTTTGCCGGTGCCACCGACTTCGGAAGTAGCTAGGGACTCTACGCAGAAGAAGACCAAGGCCGTGGCTACTGCACCGAAGCTTCCAGAGAAGAAGTCTACTGGAATTCGCAACGCTTTGAAGATTGGATCTGGATCAAGCCTATCTCACCTGTTCAAGGGGGACCAACCATCTACAGCACAGGAACCTGCACCTGCATATGCACCAATTCCTATGCCTCCGAGATTTCGCCCGGCTCCTGTCCCAAGAGTAGTGCCGACCACAAAAGCTCCAAGCCGCCCCGTTTCGTCCTTATCCTCGATATCCGCTTCAGCTCCTGTGACTGGTTGTGACCGAGATCGAGCAACGCGTCCAGTCACTCCGCGTCGGCCACCCGACGAGCGCCTGATGCAACGGCCGTCGTCACGCTCAAGCTTTGTCTCTGTGCGGGAGCAACGGGTCGATTCCACCCTGTCACCCACCGATGTCAGGCCGAAGACAACCACCACCACGAACTCGGGATTCGCTCATGTGCCGCCTTCCTCGCAGGCGAAGTCGGCCAGGCTGAATGCTGATCGCAAAACTATTGCGAACAATGGCGTTGCTGGTGTGAAGTCAGACCGTGGTGGGCTGGCTGATTCGTGGGGAGCAAATTCTGGGCCACCGGTATCCCCGGCAGCCGCAGCAAGACTTCCCCGGTCGTCCCATATGCCCACGCCGAGCCTGTACAGCATCGCCACAAACGACTCCACTTCGTCTCTCATTTTATCGTCGTTCTTCCAGCGCAGCTCGTTCAACCCGGATGCGTTGAATGTGCTGCGAAGCACCGGCATGGTGGAAGCCACCTTTCCCCGGTTTCACATTCTTCGGAACATCACTCGCTACATCCTCTTCTCATCCGCGGCATACGGATCCAACTTTCTGCGTGTCATGGGCATCTCCAAGGAAATGCCGCCGCTGCTACGGATACTTGATGGCAGCTCCAGTTCGGCCGGTGTGGCTGGAGACCGGCCTGGGTCCGCTTCTGCGCCGACGATTGGACTTGACGGCTCGACTTCAGCGGCTGGGAACAAAGAATCTGCGAATAGACTTGACGACATCGACACCCATACCGATATTCGCTCGTTTTCCCGCCACACGTCGCTGCCTACCGACAGTATTCTCCTCGCCTCGTTTGTGGACCCGGAAGGTGGTAGTGACTCGACCGGTTCGACTAACACGGGTGTGCCTCTTGTGCACTACATCTCGCTGGATCATGAATCACGTGCCGTTGTTCTCGCATGTCGTGGCACACTCGGTTTTGAAGACGTGCTGGCTGATATGACTTGCGACTACGATACTCTGGTGTGGCGTGGCCGGCCTTATAAAGTGCATAAAGGCATTCATGCCTCCGCTCGTCGGTTACTCTACGGGGGCGATGGTCGAGTTCTCCTGACATTGCGAGAGACGCTGGCGGAATTCACAGATTATGGCTTAGTGCTTACTGGCCATTCTCTGGGCGGCGCCGTCACTGCACTATTGGGCATCATGCTTTCCGAGCCTGGACCGAACGGCGGAGCCGACTTTGTTACAGCAGCTGCTACTTCCAACCAGTCACTTCCCGCGCCGCCCGGAGCCGAGTCTAACTCGGCAGCCGCTCATCCACGGCTGCCTGCCGGACGCCCTATTCACGTGTATGCTTATGGCCCGCCTGGTACCATGTCACGCTCCCTACAGAAGGCTACACGTGGGCTGATCACTACTGTGGTGCACGGCAACGACCTTGTGCCGTACCTATCGCTCGGTGTTCTCCACGATTTCCAGGCGGTTGCCGTGGCGGTCAAGAACGATCTTGGGTCTGCGCGCACCGAGTTGAAGCAGCGTGTCTGGGCCGCGCTCCGTGACGGGTTCAGCGAGCGGTGGTACAGTTCCGCGGGCCCCGCAGCTGCAAGCACCACGGCGGCGGCGGCGGCCACCGCCACTTCGGAGCCAGATGACTGGGCGATACAGGCCCTGCGTGCGCTGCGGGCTGACATGACGGCTGAGAAGCTGCTGCCGCCGGGCGACGTGTTTGCGGTCGAGAGCACGCGCGTGCTCCGCCGCGACGCGTTCCTCCTGCCGCACGAAGATGACTTGGGACGCCCGGCCCGGCGGATCGTGCTGCGGTATGTCAAGGACGTTGAGGCGCGGTTCCGGGAGGCGCGGTTCCGGACCAGTATGGTGATGGATCATAGCCCGGCGAGGTATGAGGATGCGTTGAGTCGGTTGCGGATCGGGGTTGTGGATGCGCAGTGATATTAATTCCTTGATTTTCTCTTTTCCTTTGTTCCTCTTCTCTTCCATTCTCCGTTTATTTGCCTCGGGTTATAGAAGGCCGCGGCTGCTCTATCTTTTCCACTTTCTTTTTTTTCTTCTTTTTTTCTGGGTTAATATTCAGGTTCACGACATGTACGGTTTATAGATAAGTTGGCTTTCGATACCAGGGGGAGGATATGGATGAAGTTATATAGACTCAATTTTCAATGCAGATCCACGATTTTCTATAATTTCACATGTACCCTTAAAGAGAAAAGCATTGCATGTTCATCATCAATCTTATGGCACGTTCCGTATCAAAGACTCAAGATGCCATAACATACATCCAAGCATTCGTTGAATATATATATATATATATATATTTTTTTTTGTATTAGCGGTTTATTCAGTCCATCTCAAGAACAGACACAACCGACTCCAGAACAAAATTACTCAGGCTTGACGGTGGTCAGCTTGCCCTCCTTATCATAGAACAGCTCGGCAATCTTGACGCTGCGGAGATGGTCAACACCCTTGCTCAGCTCGCAGTCGTGGTGGAAGAGCCACCAGCGGCCCTGGAACTCGACGATGGAGTGGTGGGTGGTCCAGCCGAGCACGGGCTCGAGGATGCGGCCGGCGTAGGTGAAGGGGCCGAGCGGGGAAGTGCCGGTGGCGTAGGCGAGGTAGTGGGTGTCGCCGGTGGAGTAGGAGAAGTAGTACAGGCCGTCCTTCTTGTGCAGCCACGAGGCCTCGAAGAAGCGGCGGTCGTGGTCGTCGGCGAGGATGGGCTTGCCGGTCTCGGGGGCGAGGATGACGATGTCCTGCACCTCGCCGTCAATCTCGAGCATGTCGTCGGTCAGCTGGGCGGCCTTGGGAAACAGCGCGGGCACGCCGTCACCGCTCGGCTCCTTGGGGCCCGTCCACTCGGGGTCGAACAGGTCGTTGCCCTTCTGGTAGCACTGCAGCTGGCCGCCCCACAGGCCGCCGAAGTACATGTAGGCCTTGCCGTCGTCGTCGACGAAGGTGGCCGGGTCGATCGAGAAGCTGCCCTTGATGTAGTCGGGCTGCGGCGCGAACGGGCCCTCGGGGGTGTCGGCGACGGCCACGCCGATGCGGAAGATGCCCTGCTTGTCGCGGGCCGGGAAGTACAGGTAGTACTTGCCGTTCTTCGTGGCCGCGTCGGGTGCCCATAGCTGCTTCGACACCCACGGGATGTCCTCCATCTTCAGCGCAATGCCGTGGTCGATGACCGGCGCGGCGGGGTCCAGCGACTCCGTCGAGAACACGTGGTAGTCAGCCATGTCGTACTGGTCGCCGTTGTCGTTGAATTTGATGTCGGTCTCGCGGTCATGCGACGGGTACACGTATATCTTGCCATTGAACACGTGGGCCGACGGGTCGGCCGTGTAGAGGTGGGTGATGAAAGGAGCCATGATGATAGGGGGTGAGTGTTAGGGTTGGTTAGGGTCAAGGGTTATATGGGGTAGATAGGTGTTCTCCGGACAACGTTAAGTCGACGAGAAACGACAGTGTATAGGGAAGAATAGAGTAAAAACACGGGTGTGGATGGATTTGATTTAACAAAATAAAATGCCAAACCTATCGAGTTATGGGGGTATAAAGGCTAGTACTTATAGAAAAGAAAGCAAATGGTATGGGGAGAAAGAGAGGGAAACGAAACACAAGAAGCGTTGGACTAAGCAGCGGCCAACACCAGCTATAAATATTTGGTGCTATACAGTTTCGACTTCTCCCGTTGATCCCGACTCAACCAGCCGCCTTGGTATTTACGGGACTTATCTGGATAATGTGGAAGCTTGAGCACACACATGGCGTTGTTCTCCAAACGAGAACAAGCAAGAAAGAGCCTGTCACCTTTCTTGGGTGTGTGTTGCCCCTCCAGGAAAATGATATAATGTCGTATGTACTGTACTATACTGAGAGGATCCCTGGGGAGGGGAGAAACAAGCTTTAGGTTTGGATTCAAACCGAGTGGCTGATTTGGTCCTCTTTTCCCCACACCCCAGCTCCCGGTTCGTCCTTTTCTACGTCCTAAGATCCCTGGTGTGGTCTGGTTGTTCTCTTTCTTTGCTTATCCGGGGGAGGAGGGACCATGAGAGGGGCCCCGGAATCCTCAGTCAAGCGTGGTCCCTGTTACTCTTCTTCTGCCTCTTCATTCTGCCTGCATCATGACTTGACTCCTCACGGGAACGAAGCCTCGAAGAGTCGGAAACGGAGGATTCATGATGATCATATCTGACCCTTGGCAGAGCGGGCTGCAGAAGAGCATGCAATCAAAAACAAACGGAGCTAGAGCAACAGAACCGAGGAAAGGCATGTAAACAGAGTTCACAAGACTTAAAGACCCCCGGAACGGAGGCTCTGCGCTCCGGCAATTTATCCTTTTTGTGTGTGGTGATCAATTTACCCGGAACGGCGCAGACTTTTGACAACCATGTGCAAGAAAAAAAAAAGGCTTGGAATCTCCATACTCCAAAATAGCCACTGTGGGGTTGTTTGGAGACCTGGGATTCATTGTAGTGTATTCGCTCTTCATTAGGGTGGCTCGGTCCCCCGCAAAATTGGCGGTTCTTGGTTCCTGGAATGCAAAGCCGTGATTTCCCCCCTCCTCTGTAGTCTAGCTGTTACTGTAGTCTAGCTGTTACTGTTATCCGATGTAGCTGCAGGCTATATCTGGGCCAAGTTGGGGCTTTGCCGCGATACAAGAAATCCAGGAACCCGCCAGCTAAAACTGGACTGGTTGGTTGGTCCCTACGCTACTTATCAGGTGGTCGATCGGTGATATTACTGATGATGTAGGTTCTGTATATGGAGGTACATATATGTGGGGAGGAGGGAGGGAAGACGCGGGTCGTCTGATGAACGAGAAACACGGAGAGAATGAGGAGACCGTGGTGGTGAGCCAAGGTGCGGGGAGAAAGAGACAAAATCCCGGCCGAAATAAAGAGAAAGAAACACCGCATGGTTTTAATACGGAGTAGGTGATGATGCATTGATGCTTTACATACGGCCCGGATAGGTCAGCCAAGCCAGGAGTTTGGAGAGAGGAAATGGAACGGCAGCATTGGAGACACAGCAGACGATGAGCGAGTGAGTGTGTAGAGGAACATCTGATAGAGGGGCAGACAGGGGATGAACATCACAGGACTGCGATGTCATATACCCGAGGACGCGGACGCTAGAAGAAAAGAAAGGAAAATAGAGCAGAGGCAAAAAGCATCTGTTCCGTGTATATGTCCTTGGCCTTGTTCTCAAGAAGTGCCAGTATCCAGGGTTATTATCCTCTGACATCTGATGGAATACCCACAGAACACCGAAGGTCGTCGCATCTGATTTGAGCGCATACGGCCGGGATAAAGTCCAAGGGTCTAAACGACATCAGACGCGACGATCAAAACAGCGGCCCCCGCAAATTATCCAAACTCACACATACCCGCTTCTAGTTATTCCAGAACCCATTGAAGAACAAGAAGTTACATGCTTCACAGTGTCGTTGATTAGAACTTGAAATCGACATGGAGATAGATACCTGCCCCTGAGGCCTCTGTTTCTCTGTCCCTCCGGCCTACTCAAAAGTCCTGCACTCCGGTCTCGCCCAACAGCCGCCGTTCTCGGGGCCGAGACCCAGCTTCGACGCCATCGTTGCCGTCACTCGCCCAAGCCGCCTCTTCGTCCTCAAACCACGCCGCCTGTTCAGCCCCGCGCGCTTCTACGTCGTCAAGATCAGAGTCAGCATCAACGGCGGCATAGTCTGCCTCGTCGTCGTCGCCGCGTACAAACCGCTCGTGCAGGAAAGCTGTCCACCGCTCCCGGGCTCGGTGCTGCCGGCTGGGGGCTTCGGAGGAGGATGAATCTGAGTCCGAGTCGCTGCCTGTTGCGGCGCGGGCGGATACCACGGCGGTGTCCTGGGCGTGGGATATTGCGGCTCTTTGGGCACGTTGCTGGTGGTGGGCAGGCGGTGGGGGTGTGGCCGTAGTGGAGGGGCGGTTGCTCTCCAGGATGTCTGTCGGAGGTGCTGTCGCCACACCACCAATGCCGGCCGGTTGGCCGATAGGTCCCCTGGACGCTGTAGTTCCCCTGCTTGGAGCTAGCAGCTCCGGCTCAATCCCGGCATCACGTAGCCCCCCGCCCGCTGCAAGAACAGCTAATTTGGCCTCGCCGCGCATAAGGCTGCTCTCCATAACCCGGGCATACCCCCGTGCGCGGCCATCAGCCTCCCGCTCTGCTGCCGAGAGGAACCGGCGGACTAGGAGGTCGTAGAGGATAGGGTCTTTTGAAGGCAAATAGGTTAGCAGGGGTTCCGGAAGAGATAACCCGTAGAAAAGTCAATTCAAAATCCAGACTCACCCGCAAACTCGTGCTCCGGGCTGTCAAAGTACACCGGGTTGCGTCGGAGGTACTCGCGGCGGCGGTTGCGGGCACGGATCTGCGCTTCCTGGCTGGATGACCGGGCCGGCCGGGGCCGGGCATGGTCGGGAGGGGGTGGCGGGGATAAAGTTATTCCAGGCATTGCTCGTTTGGGAAATTTGATCTTTTGCTCTATAATGATAAGAAGGGAGAAAGATACGTCAGATTGAATCATCGAAATGTCGAGGTGGATGTCGAAGAGAGAAGAGAAGACGGATGAGTCAGGAAATTAGTTGGATCTATGATGGCGATTTGTCTTTTTTCTCTGGGGGGGTTTTTTTTGGCCAGGTTGCCACGATTCTCTCTTCTTCCACCATTCCCACTATGTGCACCCACCCTCAATGTTTTGTTTCTCTTGCGTCCCCAGTTTCTCTCCACCAATGCAGTTTCGAGGTTAATTAAACTCTATTTCCACTCTTAAATCTTATATATTATTTACTATTGTATTTTTGTCAAAAGCATCACTCCCCCCTCAAATTCATCTTCCACTCGGGCATCCCAATCTCTTCCAGCGTCTCATCTATCCCAGTCCTTTCAAGTCCAATCTGTAAGACCTCCAATATATTCAGTCACTGTTCATTTCTCAGTCCAAAAGCCGCGCCATTCCCAGGCCATCGAATGCAGGAAGCAAAAATGTCTCCAGTCGCTCGTTATTGCCCATGATCCGATTGAAGCTGTCCAGGGCGTCAAGGTCCTCCGGGTTCCAGCTTGAGGCCTGGAGCGGCACTGTGGCTGCCTGAGGATTCTCCGGTCCCGGAACCACCACCAGCCCAGATCGGAGCACGTTGTCGGCCACGATCAATCCTCCCTGGCGCAAGAGACGATGCGGATCTCCGGGCTGGGATCTCTCAAGAATGGTCTTGAGATATCCGGGGTAGCCGCCCTTGTTCCCGTCAATGAAAATGAGGTCAAACGGCTCCGAAGGCCGCAGCGTTGCGAGTCTGTTTTCTTGTGTCAGATGCTTCATCTTCAATATCACTGGGGAAAACAAGCTGTTTGGCCCTGGGAGACTCACGTTTTTCTAGCATCCCCAACGATGATATCGACGTTGTTGTAGCCCTTAGCTTTCATACGGTCGAGAGCGCGTTGCGCATACTCCTCCGACAGCTCCAGTCCGACAACCCGTCCTTCGGGGCCAACTGCCTCAGCCCATGTCATGGCCGAGAACCCCAGATACACCCCAACCTCAAGAACTGCGGTTAGTTTCGTGTCTGTCAGTACGCAATCATCTTAGGATGTTATTCTCCAACACCAAATTCCACAACGGCAACTTACCTCTGCGGCATCCGGTAGTGTGAGCGACCCAGGTTAGATATTTCGCCTCCAAAGTCGAGATCACATAGTTCGCCCGCTCCTCGGTCTGGATGATTTCCGAGTGGTATGCTGCCAAGGCTGGCTGGAGCTCCAGCGAGTTAACATCGGCGTATTCGCTCACTCTAGCCCCGACTTCTTCAGTCGGGTACAGAGTTGTGGCGTTGTCCTTCATTGTGACGTGAGCGGGATGGCTTGATTGGTGTCAGCACAAGACCGAAAATCTGGAAATGAAAGAAGGCAAGTCTGTGTGACAATCTTGAGAGTTTTGAGATGTGAGTATGATCACGAAAGCAATGTGCACGAGAAGTCAACGACAAGAGAATGTGTCTAGGAGAATTCAAGTATCGAAAATCATTCCTAACATGGGCACTCGCTCTTCTTTTATATCCATCTGACTGCTCATATTCTTTTTCAGATTTTACGACACTCCCGTCCCGTTCCTGGCCCTGGGTCTGATACTCATGCCTTCTCTGACCATCGCTCCGTACCCTTTCGTTGCCCATGTGATAGAGTCGCTTAATTCAGTCCAGTCACAGGACGGAATCTCACAAAAGTCCTTTGAGTCACGTAAGTACCCTTCCTGTTCCCAGGGCCTTATGGCGAAGGAATACGCAGCTCTTCTTCTCCTAGGTTCCCAAGATATCCGAAGCTACTTGTCTCATGACCGCTGTCTTCTCTCCCTTCTGCAGGCGTATATGCTTCGACAAGCCTTCAAGGCATATGTCAGCAGGCGACGGCCGCCGTTTGATTAATCGGGCAAGACAAACTTTTCCCGATCTCCATGCCAAGTTCCGTCGTGCTGGGCTCTCGTTTCCGTCTTAATATAAAAAGGTCTTTCTGTACGACAGTCGAATATGCTCGGAAAGAGGCAAGTAATATCCTCCAGTACGCGAACGAGTGATATGACTGCTTCTATTCCTGGGTCTCGGTTTCCCAGGGGCAGTCCCGTGTAACTGGTGTATGGCAACCCATACCGGGATGCGGTTCTTCGGTAACCCGTCAATCTTCAATCTCTGTCGCTTCGAAATGTTGTCTTCCACGTGGGGGCGAAAACGCACGATCACCAGTGCGACTTGAGAGTCTGGCAAGCGTAACGACAGATGCATCGATTCGAGATACCAGCCGTCGAATTTGGCAGCAAAAAAAGCCATTCATTGACGGTTTCGGCCCACGGATCATTCAGGCCGGTAGTAACCGCATGCTGTATGATGTGAGGAACTGTCACATGGGATTCTGAAGGAGACAGCCGAGAAATCTGATGTCTCGGGAATCTACACACCACTTACCACGGCCGTATCCGTGGCCGCCTGTTCACTGGCGAGCTCTAGCCGCAGCAGCCGTTGTCCACTGGGCCCCGACATGCAGTCAGTAGTAGTATATTGGTCACGCCGAACCGCCGATTGCAGCGGGACCTTAGGTGAATAGAGACAAGGCTCTCTGCATATTCTGGGCCGGCCGGTCCCGTGAGCAACCGTGCCAAATCACAGCCACGGCAGACAGGTCTTCTACCATTCCTTTCTGGCTTTTTTCAATTCGCTCTTCAAGTTTCTTCTAGTGGGCCGGCATTATGATCCTTCTTCTCTCAGTTCATAATTGGAGTGCGCCACATCTAATAGCATAAATCAGCTTTGGGGGGGGTTCAACTTAAGAGGGATACAGGCAGCCTAACAGAAATCGACGGGGGAGGAAGCGACAGACATCCAATGGCCGGATGAAGGATTGACGCGTTGGTGGAACCGTCTCCCCGATAGAGCCGGGAACCTAGGAAAGTTCGGCAGTGGGAAATAGAGAGACAGGTTTGTGTTCATTCGGACGAAGAGATTGGAGGAGTTCATCTGATTTCTGCGTGAATTGCCCTTCTTTGTAGCATCTACAGAGCAGTTGAGTATTCCCTGGTGGTCCCTTTCGCTTATCACTATACTTTCAGCTAGGATCCGCTCAAATACAAATCATCAGTTGCTGTATTAGCGAGAGACCTCTGCTTATTTATTACCTTGAGTGAGCAGATCCAGGCGGCTGGGTGAGGAGAGATGTTTCACCAGCAGGAAAGAGCCTTGATTCCAGATTTGCTTCGGCCATGTCTACGAGGAAAACATTTGCCGCCGACTAGAGAGGGAGGGTAATATGTATGGAAAAGTCAGGCGGTCATGAACCGAGCCGGCTGGTTAGAACTTTCAGAGCTAAAACAATCAATGGGTGGAAGTGTGAGACCAGAAGAAGCGAGCATCAACGGCTTCCAACGGTCAGTAGAAAATGACTGTGCGGCAGACGGGGGAGATCAGACACACATTCGTTTTATACCATGGCTGGACTAATATAGGTGGCGGAGTCCTGAAGAGTAGTTTGAATCCTTGATGTGGAGATTTCAGGGTTCATACAGGATGCTCTAGCAGTAAATCAAGAATAAATAAGGTCAATTATAAGCAAAGGTGAAAGGAAAGAAGGGGGGGTGTGAACATTACGGCTTCATCTCCGGGCGTTTGACTAGCTGAGAGTTCGAAGATGCGTTAGCTCCCAACATGTACCACCGTCCCTTATCACCCATGTACACAGATATTCATATTTATATGTGTGTATAATCTTGCCTGACCCCCTCCCTCGCCTGAATATTATTTGACTGGGTTGATGCGCTGGCAAAACCGGTGGAGAGGGAACACAAAAGAAACGAAGAGAAACACCTTTTTCTTACCCGATCTCAAGGAAGTCTATGCGGCCTTTTTAACTTGGTAAATGGCATGTAAGCTGGTACATGCACACACTATTTATTTATACGACACATCCAGCATTTTCCTGCATGGGAGCTCCTCCTCTGGGCCGGTCAGTTAGGGAAGTACTCTGGTTCAGCCAGCCATCGGTTTTGAGGCCGTCCGCCGTACTATGTACAAGTTTGTACTCATGTAGATATGGATGAATGAAGGAGGGGAGAAGATAGCCAGAATCTCCTAGTCTCTCTCGCCTCAAACGCCACCAGGCTCCTCTTCGTTGTTCCTTTTGCGCGCGCTGTGGCTCTGTAGGCGTGAACTGGGCGGCCTCAGAGTAGATATAAAAGTTGGCCTGTAGGGTGGGAACGAATGAAAATGCCAGCCAAACAGATATGCAGCTCCTTTCATTGACCACTACCCATGGAATATAATATGGATCTGTTTGTTGGCGGTTAGGCAGGTTAGCCAACACACATGCAGGCGAACTCTCGCACCACCTGCAAGTTTCCATGATCAGGGTAGTATTTTGCGCTCTTCGGGAGGGCCAGGTCGGGAGAGAAAAAAAGGAAGTGATAGCAAAAACAAAAGAAAAAGGGCTGACCAAAAAAACGTGCATTCATTATCTTCCCTGCTGCAATCACTTTGATGATGGTACAACCCAAAAAGACATTGGTGTCAGAGAAGAAGTCACTATGATTGTATCGTGGTGGGATAGTAGACAATGCTCATTTGCTAGCCGCCGGTACACCAAGCTCGGCTCCCTAGAACTTAATCTCGCCATTATTTTGGTATCATAACCCCTAAGATAGCACCAGACTGCCCTGGAAACCCTAGTAGGGGTACGGCATCGTGTCTTCTTGGCCGAGTCCGAGTCCGGATCCGGGCCCGGCAGACCAACTTACATAGCAGCCCTAAACTTCATCAACTTCGGTCCGGTATGTACGGGTTACTCATGATTCGATTCAGCTCCTCTGATGATTTTCTTCCTGCTTCATCGAGTTCTACGTTTTCTTCTCAAGCTCAAAATTACACTGCATTATCCCATTTTTCTTTCCTTCAAGCTCTTAACCAACAACCCTAGAAGTGTATAGATACACGCGATAGATCGCACGCTGCCAGGAGATGGGATGGGAAGGAAAGTTTGGAAACTACTTTCGGGCTTTTCTTTCGAGATATTCACTTGCGTTGGCCGACAATAGCTCACTCAATGCTGCCAGTCTTGCTTCGCCAGGCGAGTGAAAATATGCAGGCTAGCACCGCCGGTTCAGACAGATAACTTGCCTGAGTCCCCAAGAACTGGCATACATCAAAATATTGGCAGATGTTGATTTTAGGCTCAACACGGGTCTGAATAGTCTCTCTGTCTCTGTGGAAATTATAGTGTGCACGAAACTCAAGAGAATTCTGTCCCTCGAATCCGCAGGAAGAGCACAACCTCGAAAATCTCTAACTGATACGAGAACACGTCGTGTACCGAGTCTCTTGCAAACGATCTGTGAGAGGCATGCGACTGCAGTTGAACTGTCTATATACTGATGATCTCATGTGTATGGATGTACTTGGACCTAGACATTCCCGTTGGATCCAAGATAAAGTCATCTGTGTTCGCTTTGCGCGTGTGTTACACGCCCTAGAATGGGTGCACTTTGCCGGAACCGCCTTGAAACTTGTAGCATTTCCGCGCACTGCCGAGAATCCTCGCGCCTCACTAGTGAAGACTAGGTGTGATAGCGACGAGTTGACTCTGAATAGGGCCATCGAAAATTCGCGGGCCTGTACATCAGACTTGAAGATTTAACCTCTTATAAGAGAAAACTAACATTATTTTGCTTATAGCTGCGCGAATATATCTAGCACGGATTCAGGAGGGTGTTGAGTGTCTTTTCCAAGAGCTGCCTTTCCGGCGTTTTAGTCTAAAATCATGCAGGCTTGCATACTTATATGTATATTCTAAGTACTGTATGTATTGTAGAGTTAATAGAGAGACCCTTGAAGATCATGCTCAAACCATCTCAACCTCGATTCTCTCAACACGGGCCACCTGCTTTCTGTTAAACTGACATTGCGTGCTGACCGAGCTGGTGATAATGCATAGCCTATGCTTCCTTAAAGATATTCACATACGGCGTAGTATGTACTGTATGTAATATGTAATATGCAGTATGTATTGGTTACTGAATCAGTCAGATTTGGGTGATTCTTATATTTGCTTTTTTTCGGATCAGGGAGGGGGGATTGGGCATGGCATGCGGGAGTGTGGTTGATCCCGGGATATAAAAGAAAAGTCCAGGAGGCGAAAGCTCAGGCCCGAGATAAATCCCGTTAAAAGAGCAAGCCCCAAATTTTCTTTTTCCTCTTTTTTGATGCCTGGGGTTAGCTTCTAAGACTCACTACGCAGAAAGTGAAGATATCATGGGTGCTATGGTCAGAGATAATAGGAAGGGTCTCCTTTTGGAGCATATGCAACCCCCGGCCATTCCGCCCAATTGGTTCTTTTTCTTTCTTTTCTTTCTTATCCTCAATTGTCCGTGGACTGTGGACTGGCATTGACAGGTCTTTTCTCTATTTTTCTTTTCCTTTCTCCGCTTCAACACATCTTCGTGATATCTGTCGATCTTCTTTCCCTTCTGCTCTGCTTCTTTCTCCTTTCTCCTTTCTTCACACTTCCACTTCTCTTGCCAGACTCTGGTGTCTAGAACCTGTCATAGCCAAGCACTTCTCTCTCCATTACCTTACAGGGCACATCCCCAGTTGGCGACTCACATCTACCGGTTTTCCCATTCATCCCCAACCACTCATTCAGCTAGCCGGTGATTTCCTCCCGTTTGTTGGCAAAAATCACGCCAGATTTCTCTGTTCATCACCCATATATTGTTTTGGTAATTCGACACGTCTCTCCACTCGACTCTATTGGGTAAACCTCCTCTTTTCTTTTTCTTGTGTATCACTATCCCCCCTTTGAAGTCGGACTGATCGTCTCGTCCAGCTCGCTGTCACAAGCCTTGAAAGCACATACCACCTTGCCCCAGAGGCCCAGACTGGAAGAAAGAAAAATTCCAGCTCCCAGCTTTCAGCTCCCAGCTCTTTTTGTTTTCTGCTGTGTGGATTCTCACCTCACAGCCTGTCTCCCTCACACACAGTTCAACTGCAACACCAACCGATCGTCTTTGTCGCTCTCTGACAGAAGTGCCGGTCCATCGGGGAGCGTCACTCCGTCACACACGCACGGCAGTCCATGTCCTCGTCTCCCAAGCAAGCCTCCGAAATTCTACGCCCCGGGCTGCTGTCCAGTCGCCGCCACTCTGCCGGAGGTGGAGGAATTGCGCTGGACCTCTTCGGCCCCGCCAGTCCACGGCCAGCGTTGATATGGCGGGACAGCTTCGGCGGCGGAGCGTCTCCAGAAACTGAAAACGGCACGCGGCCGCGGTCTGGCGCCGATCTTGACCTCGATGGCGTCGATGACATGCTAGATGTCCCAGGTCGGGATCGCATTCTCTCCAGTGCTGAGCCACTGAGTCCGGGCAGGTAAGGGATTTTCTCGTTTTTTCTTCGCTCTCGTTCCCTTTTGCAACCGGCATTATCTGTTATCTGCGGCCATATTCCTCGTCTATCCGACATCTATGCTCCTCTATGACCCTTGGTGTAAAGAAGAACCTATTCTTTCCTTCCAGAATACATCAGCCTCATTCTTCCTCGTCGTCTTCCCATTCCTCGTCTCCCGCTATCAACAGTCACGTTTGTGCATGCCAGTTGGCCACAGCTGCCACCGCCAGTTGCCACCTGCCACCGGCCTGGACCGCTCATGTGGCCCAGTTTTAGAGGCCTGAGCTCTTTTTCCGTACAGCGTCATTCGTTCACTTTTCCATTTCGCCGTTCTCGGTTTTTTTGTGTTCTTTCTTCTTCTCTTGACTTCACCTAGATTCATTCTGCTCTTTCCCCTCAAACTCAATGTCATAATTCCTAACCCTCGATTATCATCATCTTTGACCATCTGTCTCTCCCAGCAGTGTCTTCTTCTTCCTTCCCAGACTACTTTTCCTTCTCTTGCGTTTTATCGGGTTAGTGTCTCAATGTGGTTTAGTTTTTTTAGTTTTTCTTTCGATCCCCAGTTTCCACTTCCGTCATCTCCCCCTCTCTGCACAACCTTAGTCCCCTAAACTTTCTCTCGAGAATCTTGTGCTTTTATTTGAGAGTCTCTCCGAAATCATCTCGCCCATATTCGTGAATATACCTACACACATATCGTCTATAGAGAACTCTGGTCATCATAGCTTTTTGGAGTCTTATCTTGAAAAAGAGCCCTTGACCGTTTTTGTTCTATCATGGCCGAATACCCATAATTCCTCCAGTTACCGACCCCCAGGTCGTCATTCCCAGTTTTAATTTCCCTGGCTATCAGCCCTTTTGCTGTCCATACCATCTATTCTTTTCAATCAGTCAAATATCTCCGTCATCTTTCTCACATTTGTCTCTGCTTCAATCTTTACAGTAGCCCACTCGGTGCTTCGCAAAACGATTACTTCCGGCCCTCTGCTACCCCCAATCATCTCCCAGTTATCCCCGAATCTATTCCGATCAATCCCGATCCGATCTCGGCCTCCGCTCCCGCCGCTTCCACCAACAATCTTCCTCAGCCATCACCGACTATCAACATCACCGCTCCTCCCTCCGATCCACCCGGTGTTAGTAAACACGCTCCATCCTCTGTCAACGACACTCCCAACGTCAAAACGCCTGCAGGTTCCCAGCTTTTCCGGGATTATCAACTAGAGTCAACATCTCCCGGCTCCCGCCTCCTCCATCCCAGCCACTCTCCTCGATCCCCTCCGACTGTTGCTTCCGGTCCTGTCCGGAGTCCTGGCGCTGCCTCTGTGAGCTTCGCTGGTAATCTTAACCTTCCCCCGGATCACGACGATTCTGAAGATCCGCATGGTGCCTGTAGTTCATCCGTATCATCGCAACGGCGTCAGAGCATCTTCCCAACCCAAAACCCAGCCTTGCTCCGCTCCCTCCTTGGAGACTCTCATTCGAGTGCTCCTCTAACTCCCCGAGCCATCGCTCACACTCGACGGCGATCTCGTTCTCCTTCAAGATTCGCCAACCATCCCATCATCATGCCGCGCAAAATCTGGGTTCGGAGACCCGATTCTTCCGCAACCCTGATCTCGGTTGATAACGATAACCTGGTCGACGATGTACGAGATCTCATTCTTCGCAAATATTCAAATTCACTGGGTCGCCACTTCGACTCCCCCGATTTGACCATCCGCATTGTTCCTCGCGACCCGTCCAAGAAGCACCGAATCCTCGGCCCCGAGGAATCAATTGCCGGGGCCATCGAAGACTACTATCCTGGCGGCCAATCTGTCCATGAAGCTCTCATCATCGATGTACCCATGCGTAACACCCCCAAGCCGTCCCCAAGAACACATCTGACGCGCCACCCTACGGCAGCCCACGGTGACCATAGTCGGCCCTCAGAGAATGGTGAGAGTTACTTCTCTCTTGTTCCTCCCCTGGCTTCGCCTTTGGCGAGTCCTGGCTCCCATCCCCCCAAAGTCCCCATACCTATCACCGGCGGATCGATCTCCATTCTCACAACCGGTCAGGTCCCGTCGATTCCCTCTCCCGGCGCCGTTGGGGTGAGACAGCACCGCCCAAGAGAGAGGAGTGAATTGGGGCCGTCCAACCTACCTCATACAGCTTCGCCCACCATGTCTTTATCTCATCAAGGGCAAATTCTGGGTAAGTCGGTTTCCATTTTTACCTCTACATCTTATATATGGTGCTCTACAGTCCCGTGTCCATACACTACTGACTTCAATATGAACAATTGATAATAGACCAAAATCATCCGCCAAATATCCCCATCCCGGCGTTGTCTACGCCCCCTCAAGACATTCCCCCACAGTCACAACAATCACATGATCTGTCCTCCCGCTCGTCTCCCAAGGTTGCATCTCCTCTCGTATCCAAGCGAATAGCCAAAAAGATTCTCAACCCTTCGCCCAGTCCCAATATCATCTCCACAGGAGTTCCTCCAATCAATGTTCTCATTGTTGAAGATAACCCAATTAACCTGAAGCTGCTTGAGGCCTTTGTCAAGCGGCTGAAAGTGCGCTGGCAAACTGCTGTTAACGGCCTCGAGGCTGTTAACAAGTGGAAGACAGGTGGATTCCATCTTGTGCTGATGGACATTCAGCTTCCTGTGATGGATGGGCTAGAAGCCACCAAGGAAATTCGCCGCCTCGAGCGTGTTAATGGAATCGGTGTTTTTGCCTTCTCAGATGCAGATCTTAAGCAAACAGAGACCGGGGAGGCTGATGCCACGTCGGATCGCCTAGAAAACCCGGAGCTGTACAAATGTCCCGTCATTATCGTGGCTTTGACGGCCAGTTCGCTGCAGAGTGATCGTCGGCAAGCTTTGGCCGCCGGATGCAACGACTTTCTCACTAAGGTATGCTCCTGTTCTTGTGATGACCAGTTCCTTCCAGTAACCAGTAGCTAACCTATCCTTCTTTTCTTCGTTTCCTCTCTGTTATAGCCGGTCAATTTCGCATGGCTCGAACGAAAGATCCTGGAATGGGGCTGCATGCAAGCCCTGATTGACTTTGATGGTTGGAGACGGTGGAAAGATTACACTCTCCCACCTGAGCCTGCACCTGTGCCAAAGCCTAAGAAAAAGTCAAAGCACCGTCATGTGGTTGAGACTGAGGCATAGCTGGGCTAGTATTTTTGGGTATAGTTAGTGGTGCCATTTTCTATCTTTTTCTTGGTGTTTGTTTTTTCTTCATGAATCCCCTCCGGACTTTTATACCACTATCATAAGTTTAGGTCTGGGTTTTGGTGTTTCTGGTTCATGTGGTCAGTCTGTCCTTGGTTATTTTAGTCTGTAAGAACATGTGAAGCATCTGGTTCATGCTATTTTTACACCTTCTAAAGAGTGAACGCTTATAGAATTGATGTATATATCGTTGATAGCAATAGCAGCGCCTACTAACCTAGGTACCTACCTATACTACCGTATATGCTTCTTTATGTGAAAGGATAGTGAAGGAAAGAAATATCTGTGGACTGTGTGCTATATAATTAGAGAGTCGTGGGCCCTGCCTAAAAATTATGGCTCCTGATGACTAACCATGCTTTTCCTCCTGGGTTTTCCCTGAGAAATTTTCCTGGCTCATTCATTCCAAACCTTCTTCCCAAATCATCACACAAAATAACTGATCATGCCTCCTCGGTTACAACCTCCATCACAACTCCAATCGGCATTGCCGGGATGCTTAGCATGGACGACCACAACATCGACGGTTGTCCAGGCCGCCGGCACGTCGCGAGCGCTGTCGTCGTCGGCGGTGCAGCTCGCGAGGGGCGGCGCGCCGATGGACTGGAAAGCGCAGCAAGAGCAGATTGAGCGATTCAAGCAGATTCTGGACAACCGGGACCAGGTGATGAATTCTTACGAGAAGCGGCTAGCGCGCGAACTCAAGACTGCGGCAGAGCTGAAAGTGCCGCCGCCGCCGGTGTACCTGGGCCCGCACCCTGACCAGCCGTTCCCCATGAACCCGCAGTTCCGCAGCCAGCCGGTGCTGAGCGAGCAGCTACGCGAGTCGATCTGGAAGCGCGTTGTGCGGAATGGTGAGGCGCTCAAGGTTATCTCGGCCGACCTGGGCGTCGACGTACGGAGACTTGCTGCTGTTGTGCGGATGAAGGAGATTGAGAAGCGGTGGCTATCCGAGGTATGTCGGCCTGTTATTTTTCATGCTCCCACTCCCCTCCTCACGCGTCAATTGGCTTTCTAGCTCAAGTATCTTGTCTAGTTAACCTAGTGACGCGAGTGGTTTTTTTTTCCTTGGCCCTGCCGTTGTGATGATGATTCTCCTTTTTTCGATTAGTCTTTAAGACATACCCGTGGTTACAAATTTGCAGTTGCGAGCCTCTCTGATTATACAACGGCATTTATCCCCTCACATTGACTTTATTTGTTTGGCCCTCATCTATGGCATTGCTAACAGCACACCTCTCGTTGCCGTTTTTGCCCAACAAACAGGAAAAACCACTCGCGAGGGCCTACTCCCGAGCAATTATGCGCCTGCTCCCCCAGACGTCGCTGCAGCGCTCCACTGACGGCCACAAACACCCCCACGAGCCCATCAACGACGTTTACGTGCATACCTATACCACCCAGCAGCTTTTCGTGCCGGTGTCGGAGTCACGGCAGTTCACGCGACAGGACGCGGCCGCCGCGTTCCACCGCAAGATGCTGGCGCCCGAGGACCGTTCACCCAACGCCGAGTTGATCCAGCTAGAGCGGGACCTTGTTGCCGGTGTCAGCCGCCACGAGAGCCACAATCGGTTCCTCAAGGCTGCGGCCGAGGCGGAGAAGGAGTTCGTCGAAGCTGCGAACCGCAAGGCTGCCGCGATCGAGTCTCGCACTAAGCGCGTCGATACCGACCGCTTCCAGTTCCGCTTCTTCAAGTTCGATGCGGCCAATGTTGGACATGACGGTCGTTCCAAAGATGCTGTCGGCTGGCGCTACGGTGTACCGTTGGATGACCGTCGCCGTGGCAAGGTCAAGATCCCGACCGAGATGCCGTAAGCGGCATTCAACTTAAGGCGTCCTGTATTGGTCTGTAAGTTTTGTTGTGGGTTAGTTTTGAGCCATGTATATTCCTATTTCCATTTGTTGTTTTTCTGTCCAGATGGTGTCAGTCCCTGACTCTCTAGCCTGTACGTACTCCTTCAAGTATGTTCGGGGAGTAGAAAGTGTATGATATATCTAGTTTGATAGTCTAGAAGGTGTATTCGCTAGTTCGGACGCTTTTCCTTGAACCTAAATTCACGCTGTGTGTCCACACCAAATATCATAATCGCTAGGCATAATGCGCAGTTGAAAAGATATAAACATTTGAACAAGCGGAACACCCAATACATATCGCTATCGTTTCCCTCTTCCTCGCAGCCTCTACTATCGGAATATGGTACCAGGAGCTGGAAAGCCAGGGCGCATGAATAGTGCAGAGCCATCCTCAGATCGAGTGCATTCATCACGAAACTTCAAGGTCATTGCGAAAGAGTACATGAACCAGAAAATGATGCAGAGAACATGATATGTATAGGCTGCACTCATCCGAGAGTGAAAACCTTTCCAAACAACCACATTGGGCAAATTCGAATTCTGAAATCCCGGAGGGAGCTCAGAGGGTGGCGTGTACTCAGGGTAATTCTGGCCCAGTATGTGCATTGAAGTGATCCATATCAACACCAGTATCCAAGACAGTACAGGGCCAAGAATACCGACTCTCTTCCCACGGCGTCTCCTGACCCAAGGAGAGAACCCCAAGATATATCCCAACGACAGCCAAGCAGTGGCAATGGTAGTCCTCTATAGATGGAGGGCTCCCACACTGTTAGCCAACGCTGGCTTTGGCTGCGAAAAGATAAAGGGGGCGCAGGATATGATATCAAGTACTTGCCTAATCTCCGGGCTGCCTGGCGTCCGGATTGATCGGTGATGGCATCTCCGGGAGACGCACCGGGAGATATAAGAGCCCGCACGCAAGTACGAATGGCGCAATTAGATAGTGGCAGCAGAGAGTCCAATCCGCCCACACACGATAGCATTCCGCTTTTGCGTGGTTCTCTGGCTGAACATCACGGCCCCAGATCCCGCTGAAATCAGACCCCCCCTCGGAATTGAACCTGCGCTCCTCACTATCCTCACGGTCGCGTATCAGCACCTCCAGCATCTCGCGTCTGCTGTCCCAGAAGTCTTGCAGTTCCTGCTGGCGGCGAAGCTCTTCGTATGAAGACTGGAGTTCCCGCGTTTGGCTGAGAGCAATGTAGGGAGGTGGTGGATTTTTTGCGCTGATACTGTAGGAAGGTGGCGGATTTGTTGGGTATTCTGGTTCCCCAGTATCCTCCTCTCGGGGTAGAAGGTTGGAAAGTTCCTGAAGTTCAGTCGATAAGGCGTCGTCATCTCCAGTTGCCCAGGCCATTTTGTCGGGCTTGCGTCTAGCAGTGATGCCAGCTAAGGTTGTGGTGGTGGTGATGGTTGTGGTGGTAGTCCGACTAATCGGTGATGTATAGTATGCCTCACGTTTCAGAACGAGTAAGAGATGATTGCAACGAATGTCTGTGGGAAATGAATGAAGTGGCGTTAGCAAAGCAAAAAGCAGAAATGGTACGAAGCTTCAACGGATTGCAAACGAGCGACAGATGGTTAACGAAACTCGATTAAGTTGCCATACTATGAGAGATGCTAGAAGAAAAGGATTCAAGAGAGCGAGTTCAAGAGAAGATTCCTCCAAGAACTACAAACTCACTCTCTCTGTTCGCTCGGTCGTCACTCTCCATTTTGCAACTCACATACTACTACAAGATTTGGGTGGAAGTTGCATCACGTTCTCTCTCTCACTCTCGTTCTTTACTCTCTTGGATTTTCCAGCCTCGGGCATCCTTTCTTCTTTCTCTTCACCACTTCACACCACAAGGCCGTTGCCTACCGATGTCACCGGCAGAGTGAGGGCGTTGAAGCTCCAGCTACATCGGCAAACCCGGTAATCCACGGATATCCTCGCTTGATCAGGTCTACTATTCACCAGTAGATAGTCTCCCGTATCCCTGATTCTTATGAGGATCCCGGAAAGATGTTACAGCAGGATACTATGTGTTATTCATCGGATAGTTCGGAGTCAACAGCATGTTTTGTTTGTACATGGTATATATGCACATGTCTGTCTGTCACTTCGCAACACAAGACCAGCCAAAGCCCAGGCATATCCCATGCCCTCTCTCGTATTCGCTGAGGTGATGCCCAGTCTTTTTTGCTTCACGGGTAGCAGCTGATAGGAGTGTATACGGGGAAATGAGCGGGCGTTTATGTTGTGGCTTTTCTTCTCTAAGAGGGGGAGGGCAGGATGACGAGGTTTGAAAGTGTCTCTCCGGTTCTGCATGCATCCGGGCAACAGTGACGTTGGATGATATGATTTCTGATCACGAGGAGGGAACAAAAGGAGGTTGGGGGCTTGCCGTCTGTGTTATATTCTGTTTGTTTGCTCAGGCGTGGGGTGGTGTGAATGGGGTCTGTTTCCTCTCAGAAGTCACGGACGTGTGTACTTTTTATGGATAGAGGAGATGTAGCCTGATGGTGTCTCGGCTAGCTACTGCCTTTTCCTTCGTGTGACGAAATGGCTGCTCTCGCAGGTAAGGTCCTTCTTTTATCTTAGGCTTCAGTCATACAGAGTCATAACACGAAGCCATCTGTTTGTCTCTACATAGGTCTCTCGTCTTGCCAGGATGACCTGCCACTCGGTTCTTAGCCTGGTAAGAGCAGGAGGAGGGTACAGAGTCAGGAGAGTCCAGAGAAACCAAAGACGGAGCGAGGTTGACTCTTGCGAACAAACGGGCAACTTGTGGGCAATGCCTGCTGAACCTGTCAGTTATCTTATCTGCAAGTAAGGGTATCATTCGCGCCTCTCATATCTCTCTAGCTTTACATCAGGATTGAACGAAAGGCAAGAAACCGGAAAAGGGGGAGGAGGACACCGGGTATTGGCTGAGACGGCCACCTGACTTGTCCTTCTCTCCTCTTCTGCCCGCTTCCAGCTGGTCCAGCTTTCACGTAGACCAGATCATGGAGGGTTGCATCGGTCGGTGGCCGGCCAAAGGTATGAGGCCAGATTATACTTGCCGGGGCGTCTGTAAGTTTGTGTGTATGTGTGTACAGTATGTGTGTAGACTTCATTTCGGGAAGAGAAAGAGTGAAAGGAGGTGCATGAGAGAAGTGTGTGTCTGTGTGTTACGGGATGGCCAGGCTCAGGGCGAGAAGGATCGCACAAACGAGGGATTACATTCTAGGATAGCTGCATTTTCACGGTACATAAGCTATATGTATGTACTGTACGCACATACAGCCTAGTATACATGTACTGTATGTGATGTATACAGTACATACATACTGTTGATGGTCACTTCACTTACCTATATGACGCAGATTCTGGCCACTATGCCTGTCTGTCGGTATCATCAAGCTGTGGGGGTCTTCCAGGTTTCCTGATACTATCTCCCCATAAATGCACAGTATAGATACTCACCTTTAGCAGAGTCTAGTCCATAGATTGGAAATCCAGAGGGCAAGCCCCGTTGTGAGGGACGGAAGTCAGTGATCACCTCCCCTGTCAACTGGATCGGTTAGCTTGAGAGTGTTGTCAAGGAGAACCTGGTCACGGCTGTGGCGATCATGAACTGATGATAGTCCAACCAGAGCAGAAGGCAAACGCCATCCTTTTCTTTTCTTCTCCTTCCCCCCCCCCCCCCCCCCCCCCCCCCNCCCCCCCCCTTGTCCTGCAAAAGGAACAAATCCCGAGCCAGAGAGACCGGCCCAAAGTTGAGCTGCATAAACTCAACCAGTGCGGGATGGACTGGATGGTAGCCAGGGTCGGTAATGATGGTGATGTTACTCTGAATCCTTCAGCTTCTGGGATTTGCTTTTTCCATCACAGCACAGTCTCTTATGCATGCAGGATGTTGAATATAGGATGTGGAAAGTTGCACAAGTCACAAGTCTGGGTCCAGGCTCAGACAGCCATCTTTCCCTCACACTTGCTCACACACTCTCTCACACACCCTCTCGGGGTGGTTTCTTTTGATCATTTCCTTCTCCATTCTCTATTTAGATTAAATGGCAGCACATGTACTGTACTGTACTATGCACCTGAGTGCCAGTCAGCACACGGGTATCCAGGTCAAGCATCAGTATCAGTTCAGTCCAGAAACTCCAAGAGCAGGGCCGGGCCATCTGACCTGGACAAACACGAAAGCGACAGCAATCACCAATCTTGGCACTTTATGTGTAGTTCTGGCTTTTAATACAAAGTGCGCACGTTTCCCGTACGACTTTCCAGGTATATTACATGTCATATCTACCTACAGGATGGATCCTGTACGGAATACCTAAGGAGGCATTTGTATATGTACTGTCCTCTACATCCCACATCTTACAGTCGCGGAAGCGTCTTCTCCCTGTTATTTCCGGTCTTGACTTGATTTGACGCCCGCACGTTCACCCGCCAAAACCAAGCTAACTATTTTTTCTAATCCTCAGTTAATATATTTTGCATGCAATGGTTGGGAAGCAGGAGTAGGGTCGCAGCCGGCACAGAGTCGGGACGTACAGCACTAGATTTACGTCCTCTCTCTTGTCTTGGCCATGTACGCCCCCGTCCAACGTGTTTCTGTGAAGTGACAGATTCCGTCGTGCAAAAAGAGAAAAGGAAAAAAGACGGGAAGGAAAAGGGAGAATGCCATGATCCGTATGGCATGCAAAATCACTACCGCGTCTCTCGGTTTCTCTTTTTTCCTATAGAAACCATACCGTAAGGCCAGGAAGATACAACGGCAGACACACAAGATGTACCAAACGTCTTTGACCAGGACATTCTCTCAGTCTCAGCGTCTGATAAATATTAAGAGCCTGACAGGTAAAGGCCGCCATCTCCGATGACATGCGTTAACCCGGCAGACGCCAGACCACAGGAAATGGGCGGCAAGTCTGGAGCAGTATGGACAGTATAAATAGCCAGATACTTCACTTACAGCTCAACCCCTGTAAAACCCACAACTACCCGCTGGGGAGAGAACCCTGCTTGGGGCTTGAGGATGGACGCCGCCGTTTCTCCAGGCCGGGCCAGCCTTCTCGGCTTGGGTGAGCGAGCGAGTGTTGCGGGTCACTGCCAAGTGATTTGGCATGCAAACGCCGAAGAAAAAAAACTCGAACAAAATACTGTACATGTAATAGCAGGCCTGCTCGGTGCTCGCAAGCGAAATCTCATCTCCCAGGGCGGCCTGTGCTCATCGGAGAAGCGAAAAGTGCTCTTCTCGCCCCTCGTCCATCCTACCACCATACCGTTTACTGTACATGTATCTGGAGTCAGAAAAGGGCCTTGCACCACGGAACATTTCGTCTAAGTTCATGCAGGGGGGGGGACGCCAGTTTTGACGCTGTGGCTGGTTCATTCACTCGGGGAAACCTTTGGAGGAGGGGGAATGAAAAGACGTGCCCAGCTTCGTTCACCAGCTTGACTCCCATGTCTAAGCCCAAGCCGACAACAACATGTGGGAGCGAGATATGCTTCAAGTGGCGGTTTCCCTGCTTCTGTAAGAGGGAGGTGACAGCCTGAAGGAAAGTTAAGGCCACACATGCAGGAAGGATATGCAGATGCCATCCAGGTATCATCGCAACCTCACGGGCCGCCGCCCCCTGGGATATGATCTTCCAACTCCTTTTTTTTTTCTTTTTTTTTTCTGTTTTAATTCCTTTTGCTTGTATTCTATCACAACTCATTCCTCCTTCTTTTCTTTTCTTTTTCATCTTCGTCACGAACTCAGCTTCCTTTATCTGTGCTTCCAAGTTCCTCTTTTCCCTCTTCAGGCCTGAAGGACCTTTCCGGCCCGTGCCGCATCGCTTGGACACACCACTCTCTCATGTTTTGCAGATACTACTTACTCGTCTTGGGAACCGGCGGTTTGTTTTCCCCTGGGGTGGATTCTTACCGCTGACGCCCCTCTGGTTGAAATGAGCCAGGCTTGGCTCGCCGTGGAAAATGTCTAGTGTAAGTTAGCGCTCTGGCGATATTAATGCTCCATGCATACTACCCACACACACACACGCACACACACACACACACACACACACACACACACACACATACACACACACACACACACACACACACACACACCCACACACACA
>LNGL01000024.1:638832-676154 GCA_001510565.1 Knoxdaviesia proteae
CCCCCCCCCCCCCTGCTACGACTAATTTCTCTTGTCTTTTTTTTTTCCTTTTTTTTTCTTCCTTTTTCATCCATCCCGTTGGCTTTGGGGGTCACGTCACAATCCCAGTTGACCTGGGAGGAGGTGGCTCCTCTGCCCCCTTCTACGCCGTGGTCTTGTCTATATTTAATCTATCAACTTAGATATCCCCCTGTCTTCCTCAGGATAGCACTGTTTGGGTCTCGGCTACTCTCCAAGATATATAAAATGAGAGGCACAGGCTTGAAATCTTGGTCCGTTGTGTATCGTATCGTAGAAGCCCGACCATCTTTACGGCTTCATGAAAGTAGGTACGTGCTTAGGTAAGTCGGTAAGCACACATCACAGTGTAGCATCTTTCTTTCGCCTCCAAAAATAGATCCTCGCCAACCGCAAAGGAATAAGTATCTCTTCCGTCTGGCCCATTCACATACGCCATCAAGGACACCTACAGTATGTTGAAAGCACAACTCCACATGCCTTACAGTTACGGAATACCCCCCAAAAATTCATCCTTGTCAGAGTCTCCCGCCGCGACCTTTTCAAGGTAATACAAAGGAGGGACGCCCCCCTGGTCGCTTGTTTTATGGCGGCCCAGATAGACCGTCACTGCGGGTTTGCTGTGAAGCGGCGTCGCAAATAGAGTGCCAACCGAGAAAACATGAGCACGCTTTTATTTCTATTTTTTATCGGTATGTTTAAGGGAGAAAAAGAAAACATTCACCCGGTACCGTTGCCTGTTTTTCCGGGAGTTGTGCAGGATTTATGCATGTACAACTCCAGGTTTCCGACCTTTTTGTGGGATGTTTCACTTATGAAATAAGGTCGAGAACCCAGGTATGTACTGGTTATCAAGGGTATCTATCCACCACTCTTGGCGCCTATCCCTAATTTTAAACCCTAGCCCTAAAGTACTCTTTTTAATTAAAATAAAAATTCTTCTCTATAGCTACTTCTTCTTCTTCTTCTTCTTCCTTCCTACTAAGTTCCTTCCCACCTACTAACTTTCTTCCTACTAATTAATTCTTTCCTACTAACTACGCTAGAATAGCGCCTTACCTATCTTCTAAGGTTAGATACGCTATCCTCCTCCTTTATGTTTCTAGGTAGACCTAAAAGTAGATATAAGACTAAATAGGCGCTATACGAAACTAAGTCCGCTATACGATTAAAGCTAAACGCGATATAATCCTCCTACGGTCTAGACGCCTACCTCTCCTCTCTCCTTCTTAGGTCTAAGATATTATTACTTTTATATTAGATTCTATAGAGAATAGATAGCTAAAATAGGATAAGATCGCCCCTCGGCTTAGGTTTTCTTATTCTATATAGGCTATCCGATACGCCCTCCGAAAAGCTAGTTTCTTATAACGCGTTACTCGAGTTAAACTTACTATTTTAGCTAAGATATATCGAAAACGATACGAATTTACCTAATAACACCTCTATTAAACTACTAATAACTAGAAACGAGTCTTATAGTTAGATAAAACGTAGGCGAATAGGAGAATAAAAGGGAGGATTTAGATAACGTATCGTCCTAGCGAGGAGATTAATAAGACGTATATTATTCCCTAATAAAAAGGAGCTTATAGTTAGATACTTTAGGGATCTTTCTAAGGGACGAAGAAGGGTCTAAAGGTCTTCTAGTAGAAGGTATAGGGGAGGATTAACTTATAGGCGTATTATAAGTATATCCTCCCTCTCGTTAAAGCTTAGTTATAAGAGTAGGGCGCTAAGGGAGATATTAAGGGAGATACTAAGGGAGATACTAAGGGAGATACTAAGGGAGATACTAAGGGAGATACTAAGGGAGATACTAAGAGACGCGCTAACGGAATTATCTTTATATAAGATAACGCTCTAGCGTACGGCTCTTAGTATATTAGAGGAGAGTTAGACCGGCGTAGTATTATAACTATAGAATAGCCTCTAAATAGCCTAGATTTAAACCCTATTAAGTACGTCTAGGTTAAAATTAAGCGCTCCCTTAGTTAATACCCTTAAGATAGATATATAGGTATAGGCGCCTCTTAGCGCCTTAGAGAGGATATTATTATAGTATAGGATGCTATTATAGAGGACTTTCTTAAATAACTTATCTAGTTAATACCCCGAAGAATTAAGGTAGTATACGAAGTAAGGGGGAGGCATACCCGGTACTAGACCTATATAGAAGTAGCGCTAAAAAGACCCACTAAAAAGGTACTTCTCAATATCCTTATTGGATTTTAGCGTATGGTGGAAACTTTTACCCGTATGATAGTACAGTACTGTATATAATAGAACACGTGAATCGTCACGGTCTGGTCTGGGGACGTTCACGGCGGAAGATGCACACCATACTGTACCCATGAAGCCTGTTGACTCTCTCTATTCATTCCGTCTTATTCGCCTCCGCCCTCTCATTCCATTTCGCCTATACACACATCTCCATCCCAACCAGAGATGGTCTCTGCTCACGCGAACAGACAGATATCCACTGGTCGTGGTTGACACACTTAATGCAAATGTCTCCTGTACAGTATGTACTACGGGAGTAGTCTGGCACACCCCTTCAGTCAGTACTATCAATACAGCCTCTCCTCCGTTTGGCTTCACCTAGCCGTACACAGAGCCCTGGAAAGGATCCTTAAACGGGACACATGCAGTCAGTGTTACATCAAGCTACTATATACGAACGGTGGGTAGACTCTCTTGGCGGGGGATGGTGGTGGGAAGTAGTGTATGTATACGTACAGTACATCAGCTATCTATCATATATTGGCGTGTATGTATACACCTATGTTACTTACACTCATGGCATACAACATATCTTACTTATGCACCCCATCACCAAACACAGGCAGGGCCACCCTCCATCTTTCGTTACCCCCCCCCCCCCTTTCCCCTTTCAATCTCTTAACGAGCTGTGTGTATCCGTTTGCCTTATGATTCCCACCAGCGTGGGCGAATGCTGATACTGTGATGTGAAATGACATGTACCCAGAGAGCATCTCTCCACCAACTCTACGGGAAGCAGAAGCCAGAAGTGACCTCATCACATTGATACACCTATCTACAGTACACCTCCACGTAGTACACGCTCACTGTGTGCATGCACGCACAAACAAGCCCCCGGTCATCAGTTCTCTGTTTGAATCTGAATACCTGCATACTTCAGTCCTTGCATTTTTTTTCTCTCTTGCCTTGTGCTGCCCGCATTCTTTTGACATTCACTGTTCACTGTTCGCCTTTTGTTTTTCGTATTTTTTTTGCCATTCAAATCATTCTTTCATCACTCCTATTTCAACCCGGCCATCGCCAGGACTCAAGAATCTCTTTTCTCTTCTCCTCCTTGTATTCCTCATTCCAGACTGTCTCCATCACCTTGGCCAAAGAAACCGTCTGGAAAACTCCTGGGTTCTCTTTCTCTTGTGCCACTCTATACCTTTCATGTTATCTGGATCGCTTAAACCCTCCTGGTCGTGAACCTCGTTGCTCTCTGATTGGATTGGAATCGACATCTGGTTTTTTCTTTCCCTTTTTGTCACTTCATATAGTCCTCTTAATATCCTTCCTCGAGCTCTGAGCATCAAGCTTTTCGTCTTTTTGTTCAGTTTCATTCACAGGTTGCCTACAGGCCTCTTCACACATATCACGATCCCCCTTCCAAACCGTCTCAAAGCCAGAAATCTCGACAAACTCCCCGAGGGAACACCCGCCCACGCCCACGTGTGCGAGTGTGTGTATCGTCTTTCATGATACAAACGGGTTCGTGAATATATGTTCAAACCCTTCGCCATCTATTCACCATGGGGGTCCTCTCCGGAGCCATGAACATCGCATCGTTCTTCTCTCCTGTCAAGACTCCCAGCAGCTCGAACAAGTCGACCCTGCACTACAAGGACGACGAGCTTCACAGCACCTTTTCTCCAACCTACAATCCCGATTCGCATCGTGCCGACACGACCTCATATCTTTCCGTGTCTCCTCATACCGTTGGATCGGCCTTGGGCCGCCCCGAATCTGCAAACTCGGGTAGGTTTGTTCTACGTACATAGTCCTGTAACCTCGTGACCTTTAGTTTGTGTCGTACGCCTGGGACAACCTCGTCTCGTTGTGTCACCAAAAAAAAAAAAGAAAAAAAAAAGCCCTGTTCCTTTTTTTGTCCCCGTGGTTGTTGATTGCTTCTATTTCTTGTCTTCATACTTTTCGTCCATGCTGGAATTGTTGGTGGTTCATTAGCCCTTCCATCGGCCCCACATCTCCGTTCATTCCGCACCGTCGCCGGCTAGCCCCGCTATAGTCCGGCCATTTTTTCAGGGGCCAGTGGCCTGTACCTGGTCTAGAGATAATCTAGATTGTTCTTCGCCCAGAAAAACAAGAGTAAAAAGTTCAAACTGCAAGCGGTTTGCCTTAGTCACTGACCCCTTTCGAACTTCCTCAAATCGCAGGCCTCGGAGTATTCGCCCAGAGTGATCTAGATTCTTTTGTCCAGATTCCGGCTACCGACCACGACGCCGACGACGAAGACGAAATTAAGGGACGGCCCGTCCGAGCTATTGGTTCCCTCGAAATGCGGGCATCCCGGCCCATCGATATCGAACGGCCACGCCATTCGTCGTTCTCTCGCAGCACCAGTCCTCCCGGTCATGCCGTGCTCTCTGCCAGAGGAGATCTTCCTGGGTGAGTTTTCCTGTTTACTCCCTTTTGTTTGCGGCTGTGCTAACTCTCCTTCGTCTCATACATAGTGGATTTTTCCCTGTCCACGAAGATCCGGACATGCGCATCTACCGCCCCCACCCGTTTCACTCGGATGTAGAGAACGCCCGCCGCGAGAGCATAAATTTGGCCCGGGAGAGTGCCGCCTCGTCCAGCCGCTTCTCTCGTCGCAGATGCAACGTTCGGTCCGGGATCTCCCCCGTGGTGCACCACCATCATCAGGGTCCCCCGAACTATAAAAGCACTCCCCCTGTCGCCACTGTGACAGCCAGTAGTGCCAGCTCCCGGAACCATGAAACCGAAGCTCTAACCCGCCAGATGTCGTCTTGCAACATCCGAGAATCCCGCCGCCGGTCTTGCCGCAGCAAGACATCTGGATCTTCAAAATCGCGTCGTCGTGATACCACCACGGCGGTTATGCCCCAGCCGTTCTCTCCAGATCTCGACCCCATCTCGTCCGCATCATCGGTCTCTTCGCCTGTGCTTGGTGGTGGCGCAGCCGAGGGATGCGGAGTTGGACTTCCTCCACGAGGGAAATACCATCCCTTCAACTACGAGCGCTGCCCGTCGCCGTTTGCCATGTCCTTGGAAGAGACCGAGGATCTGCACAGCCGGCGCCTCCGTGCCGCCAATGCTGCCCAAAACCCACTATACGGGCAGACACCGGGCTTGCTGCCGAAGCCGAGGTCAAATAGCGTGGCACCGGTGACTGTCGTAGCTGGTCCCGCTACCCAAACTTACACGTCTTTTATGACCGCGGTCGATACTCCGAACCGCCACAACACCGCCGATGATGGTGACGACGCTCCGGTGGCATGTGGCCGTAGACACAGTGTCTCGAACAGGCCGCAAATTTTGGATGGTCCGCGGCCTGCATTTCTCCCCTGGGAACTCATGAACCCGGCCAGATCGGGTCCTCAGCGTGTTGATCAGGCATCTTCCCAAGACCCGGCCACTCTGGGGGAATTCGCCGATACTGGGCGCGGTAGTCTGTGGGTTTTTTAAGGAGTGGGATGTTAATGAACTTGAGTACCACCAACAAACAGTTTCCTTTTTTTTTTTTTTCAACTCGTACGAGCCATGTCATCTTATTTATTAAAGCAATGTCTTAGCTTAGCAAGGATCCAACATTATAACAGCCAACAGTGTTAGGTTAGATCCAATCACTTTTGAAAGCTCCGGATATGCTGTAATGTAGCACCAACAGCAACAACTATCATAATTATTGGTTCACGAAAGCCCAGTCAAGTAGCGACTCCTCCCTCTTTAGGTCCTGATGGCCCATGTTCAATGACTAGTTAGTAGAGGAAAATCTCAAAACCCCATAGAGAGATGTCAAAG
This sequence comes from Knoxdaviesia proteae, assembly GCA_001510565.1. Taxonomy (NCBI): domain Eukaryota; kingdom Fungi; phylum Ascomycota; class Sordariomycetes; order Microascales; family Gondwanamycetaceae; genus Knoxdaviesia; species Knoxdaviesia proteae. Next base: position 644,896 of record LNGL01000024.1, read on the forward strand.
CATGACAATCCTAAGGGAATATAGGTGTCAGTCGGTACCTCTAATCCTAAGAGGTCACCTCAGCTTCTCGTGTCTAACCAGCGAAGCCATCAGAGGTATCGAGATTAAAGGATAAAATAAAGGAGAAAGGGTGGAGAAGAAGAGAAAAAAGGCATGGCTGTCTCAGGCTGGCTGGCAGTAATTGGCGGGGAACGACCCTTGGACACCACCAATCTCTCCAACCCACCAGTCCTCAGTAGTGGCAGTCTTCTTCACAATCTTGATTCGATCACCCTCTCTAAAGGAGAGATCCCCGTTTCCCTGGCCAGTATAGTCGTATTGAGCAACCACATACTCGTCAAACACCTGTGGCAGCTTTTTCGTTGGTGGCGGTGGCGGTGGCGGGCGTTTCTTGTTGACGGCACCGAGAGCCAGCGCGGAAGCCCCAGCCGGAGTATAAGAATTTTGCTGTGTCGAGTGCCCGAAATAATCAGCTGTCTGGCGGGCAGATGGCGCGTGCACACGATCGTCGCCGGCATGAAGCCGCGTTGCAGTAGTGAAGTCGGTCGGGGCCAGTGCGCCGGAGGGAATGCGCTTGGCCATCGCCATCGGGCGTGGCTCGGGTTCGGGCTCGGGCTCGGGCTCCGGGGGTGTCATCGACGGAACGCGGCGTAGGTTCCCAGTTGACGGCGTGCGTTGGGTTAGGGACCGTATTGACAGTGAGGATCCAGACACCTTGCGAGAACCAATCTCGAGCGGCTGTTTAGCACCAAGTGCCAGCCTCCATTTGCCGTGTGCCAATATGCTGAAAAGCTCGACTTCGCGCTGGACATGACGAGAGTCCCGGTCCCACATGGCAACAACTTCTTCCATGGGCGGCGACGGAGACGGGAAGTCGTTTTCGCCGCAGTAGGTATGGACCACGGTATATGACACTCCCAGGAGCCGGTTTTGAATTGAGACTAGACCACAGAGGAGCGGTTGGATCAAGCTCAAGGCAAGGTTGATAACGGGGGGTAGAGTCTGGCGCAAGTAGTTGTCCATGATTGAAAACTCCTAGAGGCGCATGGCATACGTCAGTGATAGTCCACTTCCAAGTTTTCGTTTTTAGGCCGCCCCGCAGTCGACAGGTTGGTACTGACCTCGGATAACAGAGCGGTCTCGTCCTCGGCCTTTTTCAGCAGAGAATCATCCTTCGGAGTCCGCCCGCCTTTCCTTTGCAGCTTCGCAAGCCGTTCCTGGCTCTGCTCGAAATCCAGACGCTTGTTTTCCCGCTTCTTGATTGTTTTTCTGAACCCCGACAGATACTCCCGAGCTTGGGAGGCTGGGGCGATAACAGTGCCATCGAGAGATGCAACTTCGCCCAGCAGCTCCTCTTTCAGCTCAGCGTATGCCTGCTTTAAGTTCTTCACTCGGGAGAGCTGTTGTTGGGGGATAGCATAGCTTGGGGGGCGATTGGAGTCGCTGGCCTCGATAATGGGCTGGTAAATGGTTTGAAATTCGGTGACGGTGTTCAGCTGCGTCAGCACCATCTGCTCCCAGGCATCGCGCAGCCGCTTTGTGTCGTCAACCAGCTTCGCAAATATCTGGTCAGTGTCCTCGTATTCGTTAAGGAGAATTGACACCTGGAGGTTATCGCTGGGAGTCCGGTTGATGAGCCGACCCAACTGCCGCCGGGTTGCTTGCATTTTGGAGACTGGGCGTATCTCACCAGTGGGGGCTCAGATATCTCCAGATCTCTCTCTTTGTTAGCTGAATGGAGGCAAAACGCAGCTTCTCATGCCCGCCGGGTATAGGATATATATATAGTAAGCGAAAGAACAGGGTGGTCTTTCAGCAAGAAGTTCGGTGTTGTTGGGTTAGGAAAGGGGGTGGTGGGGGGAAGGTATCTCAAGGGCGAGCAGAATGTCCGGGGAAGATATCAAGATTGGATCCAGCTCTTATCAGAATGATGCCATTGTTAGGATGGCAGGAATATGTTGTGCGAGCACCCTCAAAGTTCACCACGTCCAGCGTGTATCAAGTCCGGTGGCAGAACAGAGTGGTTGGTTACCGGATTTCTGTCTTTCAGATAGCTGTCGCGTTATTCGGCCCTCGAAGCTACATACAAAACGGTAGCATACCAATGGCTCTGTCGTTGGAGGTGGAAATGGGGGAAGGGAGATAACTAAAACTTTAAAATAGAATAAAAATAAAAAAGGGTCCAGGGAGAATAAATTTGTGCAGGCTCAGTCTTCCTTGTTTCATTCGGGGCTGGTGTGACGAGCCGCAAATTGTGGGTGGTTAATCTTGGGGAAATCGTCGGTTGGCATTCTTCCATTTCTGGAGATAACCAACCATTCATTTATTCTAAGCGTGTTTCATAAAATTACTAGACGTTTGCTATCGACCAAGGAAATCGTCTTTCGAACCCAGATGAGCTCTATATGAGTGACGGATATACGGAATGCCAAACCTTCAATAGTGGCACTCACTTCACTGAGATGTGAGGCTCGGCCCCCACCCCGGCAAGCTACAGGCTCAGCTTCAGTGGGTTGGTCGACCTGGGCGTCGGAGGATTCGCGCCCCATCCATCATCAACATTGGTTCCAGTTCCCAATACGCGAACAGGTGGATTTTGAGGCTTGGTCAGTCAAATCGGACGTGGTACGGTCGAGTGCGCATGTATGGACTGCATGGTGTTCGTATGTACGTACGTTATGTTATGCCCGACTAATTGCTTAACAGAGTGGGCGGTCTGCCCGTCATTTCGCTGGTGGATGCATGCGCCACTCTCCATCAGACGTCAGTATGAAGTAAATCATCCTGGTCCAACCATGTCCACGTATGTGTGTACAGTATGTACATACTCGTACTGTTACAGCATGCGTAGGTACATACTGTCTCATCGCCCATACAGTATTTGGACTGCAGATGATGAAGCCACATTGCCGCCCGGACTTCTTTTCCTATTCAATCCTGGATAGAGTGTGGGGTATGTTGTGAACTGTAGGTACTAGATATACTGTATACACGTGTTGATGTTATAAGTCAGTGCGGAGGAGGGGTAAAGTTTGTGTAGTCGTATCATCTTGCCTTGTCTCCAAATAGTGCCGGAATATTGCCCGTTCATAAGGGGGAATTCTACAACATGGTACACGGTTGAATTCGGTAGGGTTAGGGTTGTGTATCCAACTGGATCTGCCGAGTGATTGAACCTCTCCACACTATCTCTGATCATTGGTAATTTTCGCCGAAGTGATTTGCTTGACCATGGGAAGTCATGTGACCAGGCGAACTTGCTAGTCGACAGGTGGCAGATACCAAAGGCAGCAACGCGTGGGACCTCGCAAGCGCGTCAACCTCACACTTCTCGGTTTCCCCTCTACCATAAACAACCACCCGATAATTGCAACAGCAATCTGATGCAACCACCCTCAATATTCGACACGAATTATCGACTCACAAATATAGCATTTGTTATCCTTCAGCACCCAGCTCTCCCAAATCTTCAAGCAATGCCAAATGTTACACCCGACACCATCCTCACTCCAACCACCAACCGCCAACCCAGTGGCTACAACATCCGCGACCGTCGTTGATTTTGTCTGTCTATTCACTCACGATTTGAAACGAAAACAGAAACGATGGCAAGACGGCCGCCTGAAATTCCACACGTACAACCGCAAGGTCATCGTTCACGATGAGAAGGGCAATTTTGTTGGCGAATCTCATTGGACCGAAGATTCTGCACTTGACTGTGGCGACGAATTCCAGTTGGAGCGGGGCTCTGCAATTGTGCAAGTGTCAGAGTGCACGGGAACCAGAGAACAAGACATCACCGAGTTGGTGACGAAAAAACCCAAACAACCACCACCATCACAACCCACGGCATCCCGCGACACCACCGCCCAGGCTCCCTTCCGAACGAAGAATTCTGCCACCACCTCCATCACGCGGGACGAACAACGCTCGGCGCATTTCCAGCTTCGACATATTCCGCTCCACAGCCTTCTGAAAACCCCATTAAAGCCTCATGGCCGTGCATCTGTTCCTTCAGTTTCCCCATTTGAGGCTCGGGCTCGAGCTGCACAACCGACAGCTGCCAGCACTACCACAGAATCACCGCCTCCACCAAAACGCCGTCGACAGGAGAATACCAAAAGCGCATACGCTACGAGTCTCTTTGGAACCCCCCTGGCTCTTAGCACCCGTGGCACTATCGACTTGCCCCTCTCCCAGGATGATAGCAGTGGTGGACTTTCCGCATCCTCATTCCCGAAGTGTGCGTCGGGAAACCCACGGAACCCTGCATCGATACCAGTGCTCCTCCAGAATATCCGCCCTAAAAGTCCGGATCTTCACCCAATGCCACGAAAGACACGCCGACCACCCAAGGGCGAATCCCCAGAACTTCAGATCCTTGATGGACCACCTACGGGGCGGCTGGGGACTATTCGGAGGTCGGGAGAGCTGTGGCCTGAGCGGCCACCAAATCTGACAGGGACCACCGAGGTGGGCAGGTCGGTTTCCGAGAAAATGGTAGATAACTCTACTACCAACAAACCCCTGGCGAGTCGAACAGCCGCAACAGGAACCGCACCCATTACCAACCCCCCCAAGCCCACCGATATTCCGGCCAAGGAACTTTTACGAAAGCCACAGTCTTCAGTGACGAAACCGCCAACTGCTCCCAGTCGGGTAGAGAAGAGCCAGCTTGCCGCGGTTGAGATTCCAAGCAGTCAGCCGAAGACAGAACTGCGACTGGTATCTAAGAAGCGTCGGGGTTTGCTCCTCGTGTCAGAGCCGACGCGTCTGCCACGACGACAGAGGACGGAAGAATTTGAGCTACCCTGTCAGTTTGAGGATGAAAGCGTGATTGACCATGGGCACGCAACATCTTCCGACTGGGAGGCGCTAGAACGGTTGGGTCAAGAACCGCCTAATACCGAGACCGGGATCGGAGGCTTACAGACGCCAGGCAATGGGTCGAGTTCAACTGCCACCACAGCGGCACACAAACCGCGAAGGGGTAACCCAACGGCTACCACGTCTACCAAAAGGAAAATGGTACCAACAACTGGCCGTTCGACGACCCACCCACACTTGGATGCGAGGATGGCCCATGATGCGCACACCTTCTTTGCTGCCCGTGGAGATAGCCTCCCGAAAGCTACCAAGTTAGGTCTTACAGATACACCCCAAGCTGAGCCCGACCCTCCACCCGCCATCTCCACGCACCCCAGATTGCCGAGAGATGCCGGTAGGGCTGGATCTCCGGTAGTCAACCCCAGAAGGACGAGGGAAAGTAGATCTCTGGATTTGACTTGTGCCACCACTGCACAGAAGGCGGCAGACCTGAACACTCAGCCGGGATTTAAGAAGGCCAGTGGATTCCCCTGGAGCCGGGAAGCTCATGATCTCTTTGAGTGGAAGCGGCCTGTGAAAGCTGGTCCGGTCAGTGCATAACCACTGCCACACATGATGTAAATACGTTGCAAATGAGTTATGCCATTAAATATGATTGTTTTCACCCCCATTTTAGCCTTTCAAGGCTGGATAGGTTAAAATAGGTGATAGAGTTCATGCTTGCTCGTGTATGATAACGTGGTTTCTTCGATATCTCAACCGTATATAATAGGTTAAGGTGCTAATTCAAATATGAACAGATGTTACTATTGAGTATTAATTATCAAAGCCTGGATTTCTTAACTCTAGGTACACTACATGTTGCCCTCTATGTACATACAATATATACTAGGCAGTTTGCATTTCTATATATATAAGCTGCTATAGCTTTGGCTAAAGGGCTGAAAGAAAGGATATATTTATAAGTAAAGGAGATGCTAGAGAGGAGAGACTAGATATATATAAGATTTGTATGCTGGTTTGTAATACTATATTACATATATCCATCCATGGAAAAGCTCTGCTAAAAGACCTAACTGATAATACCTTGTTGACTTACTGTATTCTTTGAACCTGGCGAGATGTGAATGGCTACATTCTATTCTTGTATAATATTCCCGTATCATTGTAAATTTGGTTGTATACCAAAAATAATATAAAACGCTCTAACTTACAGCTACAGACATGTATCGGGTAGTTCACTGCATCCAGACGAGGGCGTCCTCCTCGGATTGGCAATGCGGCTTTCTACGAGTACCTCGCTAGGTACACCCAAAAAGCCCGTTAGTATGGTGCAGGTCGGTTTGCCGACTCTCCTGCGCCTCAAAAGTCCATCTCTTTCCCCACACTACAAGGGAGAATTTCGCCGACGTCACATTGGACGGGCGGGTAAACAATTGGTTTTGAGGGACATACCATAGAAGAATTTATTATATATTTCTCTTCAGTTGAATACTGCCATGTACTGGATTTGCATCAGGTTGACTCATAGAGGAACGACATACTGCATGTAGGTAGACACATAAGTGGTAGGTAGGCATTTTTGGTATGAACATAAATCAGACCTGCAGAGCTTAGTGCTGAAGGCTGAGAAATGGCTGCGTGCATCGTTTAAAACAACGGGAGGCAGTGCCCTGTGATTCAGAGAGGACTCCCGGACTCTGTATCTCCCTCAGTAGGACACCAGACACCTCAACCTGTCATATCTGAGTTCTTTGCGCATATTACAACGCAATAACTCAACAAGCAAGTGCAACAACAGTATACTCTGTACTGTACTAGCAATGACACTGGAGTACCTGAAATGGATGGAGGAAAAAAGGGAGCACGAGAGAGATACCTAGAGCAGAGAAGAGCAGGGAGAGAGAGACTCACAATCACAATCCCAGATCCAAGCCGCCTTGCCCTGACCTTTTTTTGTGGGGCGGAACGGCGACATCGTTGACTCACTCGCCGATTTTTTCCAGACCAAAGTTGTTAGAAGTACCACCAAGTTGAAATGCGGAACATGAGAGAGTAGCCAATCACAGCCTTGAATTCTCGGCGAGCCCAAAACGGTCTAGCCTTGCTTTTTACCTCCTCCCTCCCTAAAGTACACTTTGGGAAGGAGGCGGAGGAGAGGCAGATGGGAATTCCATGATATAGTTTGCCTTGTGCCCTCATGGTTGACTCTGTGACATCCGATCGATTCCTCTTCCTCTTTCCAATCTTTTTCTTTTCTTCCTTTCTCTTCATCCTCTTCTCTCTCGTCAAATCTTGAAAGCTCCATCTCAATCTTGTCCCGATTTTCGAGGTCTTGATTGAATTGGTGACCGTGATTCCTTTAACTTCCGTTTCCATTTCCGGTTCCTTTTCCTTTTCCTTTTCCTTTTCCTTTTCCTTTTCCTTTTCATTTTCCTTTTCCTTTTCCTTTTCCTTTTCCAATTCTCTCTGTCTCGTTCTATCCCCCAAGAGACACAATACGTGTATAAAATCTCCTCTATCCTTTGGTTCCTATTTGTTTAGTTGCACTCTGAACCGAATGATCGAGCCCTTATCAAAGCACATCCATCTCAAGTGCCATACGAGGACTTGATTTGCGTATCACTATCTTCTCCTCCGTGCCTTATCCACCTGTATCTCTCTAATAGATACGCGGAAATATCTTGGTATGACTCTCTGCTCCCTGGCTAGCCTATGCCATCTGGGTTGCTCGGTGCTCGAAGCTTCTTTACTGACACGCGCCCATTGCATGTAGTGACACAAACTCAATCTGGCCGAGCCATTGATCCCTAACTCTCTTCATTGCTTTCTTCCCTCTAACTTTTCCCATGGCTTCCTCCAACAACGTCAAGTCCGCCACTCCTCGTGGGTTCTATGTTTTCCAGGCTGTGGCTGGTGCTGCTCTTGAGTTCCACCCTGCTCTCGGAACTAAGGAGCTCGACGATCTTGTTGACGCCTACCTTCCTACCACTGCCGCCATTGCCGACAAGCGCGCTGCTGTCTGCATTGATTTCTTCACTTACAGCCAATCTGCAGGCGTCAGTATCAAGTTCTACGAGGTTGCTGCTGATGTTCTTCCCCTCCCTACCACTTCATCAACAAGCTCGCCCATGAGCCTGCATGATTCGGGATATGCTTCCAGCATCACCGAGTCTCCTCTTCAGGCCTCGTGGACTTGGCCGTCCTCCGTCCAGTCAATATCCCCGCCCGGCCCTTCGCGGCGCGTATCGAAACAGTCCGATGTTTCTTCCTCACGTGACTTCTCCAGCCTCCCTGGCATGAAGATTCTCACAAAGGATGGCCGTGATGTCACCAACTCGACTTCCAGGGGCTGCAAAACCCGTGAGCAACGGGACCATGCTCATCTGATGCGCATTATCAAGGCATGTGAGTCTTGCCGCAAGAAGAAGATTCGTTGCGACCCTAGCCATCGCAAGCAAACAGCCGCTCGCCCTTCTGCCGCCCCACGGTCATCTTCCACTGCAAGCACACCCCCTACCAACGCCAAGACTGCGCTGACCCCCAGCGCGGTTCCCGAAACTGCAAACACCCCCCTATTAGATTGGTCCGATATCAATCTTGCACAACCCCCATCTTCTGACGAGTCTATGGCCCTGGCTGCCGATGATTGGTCGTTGTTCGTTGACTGGTCTGATACGTCGTTCATTCCTGCCGGCATTCCTCAAGACTACGACTTTTTCACAGATCCAAACCACTATTTCTCGCCATCTTCTTCTGAACCCACAACTGTCACTGTCTCGGCTTCGGTTTCGGCCTTGGCCTCCACCGCACCACCACCACTGCAGTATGTTCCGGGTGACACCGTGATCGATCCTGGAGCGCCGTCAGACCCGGGCTCGGGTGCACTGGTACCTGCGAATGGCAGCGGTGCTCCTCACTCTACTTCACCCTCGCTTCCTTACCTTTTCCGCGACGATGCTGCTGCTCACCACTACGTGGACTTCAATCTATACTCACCAGCATCTTCCTTTGCGGATGATGATGAGCAGGCCTATGACATTACTGGCGCTGCTCCAGTATCATCATTTTACCGGGCACGCAACAGTGATCGCCACCAGCTATATGGCTCCTCCTCGTCAACGTCAGTGGATGGCCGCCGGGACTCCACTGCTACCAACACTGTTTTCCCGGCAGGCGGCAACGACAACAGCCAGGTGCTGTCAGAGTCTCTTTCCGGATCTCTCTCTTCCCGGCACGCCGCCCTCTTTGAGACTTTCCCCTCTTCCCAGATGATGTCCTCTCCCCTTCCGGAAATGCAGGTTCTGCATACCAATTCTTCCATGCTCCAGAGGACTGCGGATGCTCATTATGCTAGTGCTGATAGCAATTATCGTGCACAAACATTCTCGGTGTCACCAGTTGTGACCACTACTCAACATCAATCAACATCTCGCAGGTCTTTGGAGTTGGTGGAGTATGCAACACTGTGCAATATCACGCCGCAGTCTGAGTCCCAAGCCAGCCATGGTGCTGTGATGGGAGTTGGACGACGACCACTCTCGAGCGCTTCAGTGTCACCAACATTTGAAGTACTGAGTGGTAGTCAAAGCGGCAGAACAGACCTTGCTAGCCAGTTCCGTGAAGATGTTATCTATGGAATGGGTGAGATGGCGACAAACCTGACTCCCCGTGGATCCGGTCAGGATGGAATTGCCCAGTCACCCATCTCTTACGGTGACTCTTTCATCAGTGTGGCGTCGGGTGCCATTTATGAAACCTTCTCAAGCGCTCTTGACGCCATCGCCACGAAATACACAACATTCACCGAGGCCACCAATGGTGCTCACTCTGCAGCCGGGCACGCTGTGGTGTTAGCCCCCTTGCGTATCCTCACGATTGTTCTGTCGATCCTGGCCCTCGCAACTACGATCTCCTCTGGGCAAACCATGCCACAAGTTTCAATGACTCTATCTTCTATTGCCATTTCAGCGCTCTGGACCATTACCCAGATTCTTGCTGTTCTTTTACTTGTCTCAGTTCCCCAATTGGAACACTCTAAGTGTTTCCAATTGGTAGGGAGTATATCCGCCCAACAGAAGCCTGTCGCTCATAGAAGGATATCCCTTCCAAGAAAAATTACCCAGAACACTCTACGTCTGGCATGAGTAAGAGAAAAGGATATCTTTTTCTATGATTAGGTTCAAATTGGTTAGTATTATTGGCTTGGATGTTTAAATATGGATGGCTATCAGTGTCATTATCTAGCATTCCTTCTCCATATGAGAACAATCAATCTATTACTCTAATAATATAACTGCATAACCATTTTCCCCTTTTTTTTCTTTTCACTTTTTTTTCTTTTCTTGTGTCGCTATAACAAGTTGTTGTGTTTGCCTCCAGCAGGGGGGCCTTAGGTCCATTGGTAATATTTAAAACAAATGATGAGTAGTAATAAATATGTGGGCCATATATAAAATTGGGTGCTATGTAGAGAAGTAGTTAGTTTTGTCAGCCTTAGGGGAAATATTAACTCTTAAGAATCTATGTCATTCTACAAACCATAATGCAGACATTTTCTAACCTAACCTCTCTCTCTATTGCCTACTCACTCACACGTATACTTTCTCTCTAACCTTCCTGATTATTCAAAGACTCTATATTCTTACTTTTTTTTTCTTTCTAGTTCCTCATATAGGGTCTTGGTAAATTTTTTAGGAAGGGGGAATAACTGAAACTTTTTATCTTAGAGGTATCGGTAAGTAAACACCTAGATCTATGAAAAGAAAGAAGAAAACAGAAACATGAATATCATACTCCATCAGGTTTTACTCTATCAAATGAACCCAGGCTAATGCTGCTAGTGATATGTATGATAGCAGCATACCTAATTCTTGGGATGTCTGGGGAGAATAGGCAGGCGGGAATCTTTGTTTTCATAGAGGCTCAGGCTTGGAGTCTATGATATTTAAGATGGAGAGTCAAAGGAAGGATGTCTCCTTAACCACAGGTTCTGAGTCTCACCTAAATGGAAGGAATAGCCTGGAGATAGCAGGATCTCAAGGTGGCAGGCTGCCTGATGGACAACCAGCTCCTTCCACATCCAAGTCTTCAGATCTACCTTCTCCAAAGGCATCAGCAACATCTCCTCCACCTCACAATATTAATACTGCTGCCCCTGCTCCAGTTGATACCGCAGATGGTGGTGTCAATGACCAGATAACAACGGCCCATTCACCACCCAACAAACATCCTGCTCTTTCCAAAGCCCGAGGAATACTAATATCTGCTGGGCAACTTGTTACTAAAACCACAACAACACTGTGGATATTCTCTTCACTCTTCAAAATAGGTTTCCAGAAAAAGCAAAGTCAGTTTCTGTCCTTTTCTTCCCCTTCTTTTCCTCCTCTTATTCAACCATCTCCAGTTTCTCTCTCTCCAATTCCCAACCCAGATTTGCAAAAGACCATCACCCGCCTGATCCCCATCAGTTCAAAATGGCAAAGTCCATTGGCGAAGGAATTGTTCCTTGGCTGATTCCACCTACTGACGATCTGGACTTCTTTGCCACGGACAAAGAAAATGCCCCCCTTGATTCGGCGCCCGGAAAGTCGGCCTCGAGACCGTCATCAAAATCCAGCAATCTTACTTTGAACCGAGAGAATCTGCTTCCGCTGAGACCGCTGGTCCCTCTCCGAAACTCTGAGCGGCCTGTTCGAACTGCCGAGGAGATTGCGATGCACACCCTCTTCACTGATCAAGCCCTTGCCATGGTAAGTATAGTTTTCTGTGATTGCCTCCGTCACCTTTTGTCTTGTTCTATTTGGGTGGAGCGTGTCATTGGGGAAACTCTCTTAACTATCTCTAACTTATTTCGTTCATTTCTTTCTTTCTTCCGGCTGTAGGCTCGACTGGCTCTGCGCACTAACGAAACTCCTGTTGGCTGTGTTCTGGTCTACCAGGACAAGGTCATCGCCAAAGGAATGAATGCCACCAATGTTACTAGAAATGGTACCCGGCATGCTGAATTTATGGCCATTTCCGCGCTTCTCACTGTGACCGCTGAGAACGCCCCACACAAACTCTCTGATAAGGGCAAGACCGACAAGACCGCCGAAAAAACCGAGTCTGGTCGAAACGATGTTGTTGGAGTGGCTGCTGAGCAGGAGATCTCAAAAGGACATCTCTACCCATATGGACAGAAATTGCACCCTTCGCCTGCTGTCGATCGCTCTATTCTCCCAGACTGCACCCTTTACGTTACCGTTGAGCCATGCGTCATGTGTGCGTCTTTTCTTCGCCAGCTGGGCATCCGGAAGGTCTTTTTCGGAGCTGTCAACGATAAATTTGGAGGAACCGGTGGTGTTTTCAATATTCACATGAACTACGACGACCTCACCGAAGCCCAGCGTCAGGAGGGTAGCGACGGAGGCAACATTGAACCTGGTTTTGTGGCCGAGGGTGGATGGGGACGCGACGAAGCAGTTGCTTTGCTGCGCCGATTTTATGTCCAAGAGAATGGCCGTGGTAAGAGTTCTTTCTGTTTTCCCTTGCATTTCTTTTTCTTCATTGGACGACTTGTTAGCCCCCTTTCTCCTCCATGGAATTGTTGGATCCATTGAATCTCTGGCCCCCTTGCTAATAACTGTCTGTTTCATTCCACTAGCCCCGATACCTCGGAAGAAGGAGGGTCGTGCTGCTCGTCTTGCCGCTCTTGAAGTTGAAAGCTCTGGCCTTTTTGGCTTATCTGATGGGTTCCAGGATCTGGTGATCGACGACGGACGCATGGAAGAAGAAGATGTCTATGCGGAGGTAGGATCCGACAGTGATAAGACAGAGAGAGCTGACTTGATGAGCTTTAATTGAGACATACACCTGAGTATAGATAGCTACTTTCATTTCGTTTTTTTCCGTTTTTTTTTCTTTGGCTTGGACACAGATCCATGACGATACGTCGAAACTACCGACCCTCGTTCGACAAGCATGCAAGCTGTGCTGATGTTGCTGAAATATTTCTACCTGCAAATCACGTGCCTCTTGGGTCGTCCTACCAACTTGTGTGCCAACTTTTATGTAGTTCCAATTCACGAGAACAAACTCCATCTGTTATCAAGCGTGCGCCGCAGGAGACGTCCCCCAAGCTCTTTCTTTTGCCATGATGCCACCGTCAACTCAGCACAACACTCCCCTGAGGCCTTGTGCCGCCATGTGAGTTTCGACTAACCATTTTGCTGTATTTTGCTGTATTTGGCCGTCTGCTAATTCTATATATTTTTAAGGGAGCTGGCGTGGACTTCACGCCATTCACTTCGCATGTACACTAATGCTATGGTTTCGTGCCGGTATGAACTTCAAAGTGCTGTGCCTATACCCGAAGTGAGAAATCTCTTCGAAGCTGCTACGGCAGACGTCGTCAAAGGCGAGCCACTCTTGCGTGCCTGCATAGAAAACGAGGCTGAGATGACTGCGTGCTATACGCATGTTACGAGTTTGAATCTGGAAGATCATATTTTCCTAGAAGAGATCTTGGCAGAATCAGACGGCGATTATGAAACGAAATTTACAGACTTTATCCTTTCTCAGCACAATGTGTTTTGGCCAAACGTGGCATCTCAACCTCCGTGGAGATTATTCCTCGTGTTTCGCCAACCACGGACGCGATGGATTGACGCATGTTTTTTTTTGCACCATGGAATCGCCGATGGGATGAGTGGGAGGATCTTTCACTCCCGGCTGCTCGAGGCATTGAAACGTCGAATGCTTCTAGCCGATTCTTTAGCGGCGCACGACGCTTGTCTGACATTTGATGGGTGTTCTGCTGTCCCACGTCCACAGGAAGAGCTGATCAAACTCACGACCTCCTGGCGTTTTCTTGCACAAGTCATTTGGACCCAGTTGGGCCCGGCCTGGTTGAAGCCAAAAGCCACTGCGATATGGGCGGGTGCCCCAATCAACCTTGATGCCGAATTTAAGACGAAGGGGAGTCGGCTAATGCTTCCTGGGGATGTATCTAATCGGATACTGAAGGTCTGCCGTGAACATTCGGTTACTTTTACTGGCCTGCTGCAAGCTCTGGCGACTTCATATATCGCGAATGCGGTTCCGGATGCCGAAGGATTCAAGACTTCAACAGCGATATCTTTACGCAGATATATCGAAGCCGAGAAAGATCACCCCAGCGGGGTATTTGGCCTATGCACCACCAGCGTCTTCCACACCATCGGCCCAGACATCACCAACTCCGTTAGAATACGCCCCTACACAGACGAATCGATTTGGCGATTGGCTAGCATCTACCGAGAGGAGATACAGCACAAACTCGACACCCTTCCGGCTGACGACATTGCCGGAATTATTGGTTGGATAAGAGACTGGAATGCGTACTGGCGTGGACTAAACGGAAAACCCCGGGAGCAGGCGTGGTCGGTGAGCAATCTCGGCGCGATGAGTGGCGTCGGGCCTGCTGTGACTGCCGGGAGTGGTGGTGGCGACTCTGGTATTGCCTGTCGGATCATCGATACAACCTTCTCACAGGCCGGAATATTTGTAGGTCCCGCTGTTGTATTGAATGTGGCCGGCGTCCGAGGTGGTGGGATAACTATCATGGCTACCTGGCAGGACTACGCAATCAACAGCGACATCGCTCGGGGGATCTTGCCGCATGCTGAAAAATGGATCGCCGAAGCATTGCCAATGGCATAATGCTAACTCTGATGTTGGTGATGAATGCGCTGGCCTCTCTGGTTCTCTTTCGGTTTCCCTTATGGGTAGATACGAGGTCTGTATAGACCTACTTACATACATACACATATATTGTCAGAGGCGAATATAAGGAACGTTTGCAACTGAAAGTCTAGCCCTCCGGTCTTTTGTGTTCTTTGAGGCCGGGCCAGCACTTTCTGTCCAAGCATCTAGGGGTGTATTGGGCGGAACAGTTGCTCAAGATACATATGGCTGCAAGGTGAAATATCATGAAATATCTGTACAGGGTTGAGTCAGTGAACACAACTGTGATTTTCGAACTATGCTAAATTGGCCAGGGAATTGTAGGTATCATACTGGATTTCACCTATCACTTCAGAGGATGCCAATCTCGATCCAGGAAGAGGAAGGGAATTCTAGTGTTTTCTTACAACTAGAAAGGAATCAATTGTCCTTGTCCGTTCCATCTTTTATTATCGTGTTCCTCAGTGTGTGAACTGTGGAATTTGCAATTAAACTACAACATCCGGTGGTAGATTAGCTCCTCGGCCCACTGTCCTTCAGTCGTGAAAAGCTGGAAATATCTAGATTCCTTCCCCGAAAGTCCAACCCTCCATCATAGGAAATTGGACTTGTGGTCTAGTGGTATGATTCTCGCTTAGGGTTCACCCTTTAAGCAATCTTGCGAGAGGTCCCGCGTTCGATCCGCGGCAAGTCCCTTAGTTCTTTGATTCTTTTTATAAAACCTTTTTATTAAAATTAATATTTATTCATAGAATGGAACCAACTATATTTATTATACCACGTATTTTTCTCTTAAAATAAATCTTTAATTTTTAATAAAAAAGTTCTTAAAACTCTTTTCATATAATAAATACTTATCTTATTATTTTATTTTATATAAAATACGTTATTATTTTTATAATAGGAACTTACTATGTCCTCTAAGGTTAGCCTCAGGTTCCATCTCGTAGGACGTATATAGTAGACTACTTCTCGTATTAAATGACGCGCTAACCTTATTAAGGTCTGCCCTGTAATTTCTCACAGCCCTCTATTGAGCTGGTGCCCCAGGTTCGATCCCCAGATCAACGCGTCACGGCCTGGGTAAGCTTGAGATTGTTACTTACTCCCAACTGGCCCCTTAGGATTTGCTATATTACCGGTTCAATCATGCGACACGGAATCTACGGGCTGTTCTCATAATCGCCAATCTCAACAGTTGAAACAGCAGGAAGGATTATTCTATCTAGTCTATGACGTCTTATTGACAGGCAATCTGGTGTCTCAGTCATGCTTCCCCCCACCCACGAAAGCAACCAAGCCTCCTCGCCATCAACAAAAGCTAAAAATGCGGTGGCTGCGGGTGTTACATCGCCACTACACATTGGCGCGATCTCGACTCACGTTGTCCCAGAAGCACATCTCTCAACGGCAGATCCTCCCGATGACTTGCACTCTGAGCCAGGCGCAGTATCGATACCGTCTCAGCCACCTCTGCTCCCGTCTGTAGCCCGCATGTCCTGGTTTGGCGAAAGTTTATTTTCCACTCCCTTTGTTGCGCCTACTCCCGATGACCACCCTTCTTCCTCTTCTTCCAAAACACCTATTTCCGAGAGAAGCGTGGACGACCAGCCTCCTCCATCAGAAAGTATCATGTCACAGCGCATGTCGGAAGCAGCCTCATCTGAAGCAGGCGAGTCCCAACGAGACCTGATATCAAAAGAGCGAAGTTCCACAACCGCTGCTCCCGAGACTCCAACCGTTATGGAGGCTGTTTCCGACCCTCGAAAGTCAGGCGCACCAGCGCTTTCCAGTGCCCCTTCTTCCTTTGGCAAGACAGGCATTGTTCAACCAACCCCTTCTGTCCCTTCATCGGCTGTCAAAATAGTTTCCCTGGCCGTGTCAGATCTGAGCGTTGACGACAACGGGTCGCCATTGAAAGAGAGCGATCGATTGCGCGAAGAGATAATCCAAACATTGAACACACCAGCTTCAAGTCAAGAGCCTGCGCTAGATTTGAACCCCGAAGCTCCCCGCCATGTTAGGGAGAACACCAGAGAAAGTGGCTACCTCACGAACCTCTACGATGACTATCTGGACGGACACGATGAAAACGGCGTTGAGGCCAAGTCCGATGGTCAGGAGAAGCTTATTGATGAAACCCCGGCCGAGCGACTGAACTCTAATCCCCCAGATCTGTTATCCTCCACCAACAGCTCCATCGACATCTCAGCAGTTAAGGGCCTCTCAATAGTCAAGCCGGACGACCAAGCTCTGGCTCTCTCTGGCTCAATACAGGCCCACGAGGATTTTCCGACCGCATCAAGTAAAGAGCCGCTTGTTTTACAACCCCCCAGCCAGACACTTCGCCAACGCTTTTCCTGGGAGGCAGAGACGCAACAGAAGCCTACCGAAAGTGCAGTATCTGCCGGTGTCATTCCAGCCGTTCCGGAATCAACGGAAAGCCCGACCGATGAGTTACCAGATATACTATTGGACGAGGGCCTCAATGCTAGTGCCCAAGCTCATGATCTGCCAAATCCGACCAGCCTCTCTCGCTCGACTCCGGATGTCTCAGCCAGTCCCGGGTCCAATGGTGTTAAAGCCCCAATCGCCGCGCATGAAGACAGTGCAGTTGTCACCCCTCTTGGCGCAGAGGCCACCATGCAACCCCTTCCGCCGGTGCCTGCGCCAGGACATGTGTCTCCTCCTGTAAAAATATTCTCATTTCGGGAAATCATGGAGTTGACAAATGCGGAAGCAAGAATAGAACGGTACAACATCACTCGGTCTCACTTTTGGACCTCAGACTCGGGCCTTGATCATTGGCTCCTCACTCTCAAGGCTCGTCCAGAACACAGAATTGACACTGCCTACTTCAATCCAGTGCAAGCCACCCCTGTGCTGCCTGTTCAAGCCGTTCCCTCGCAGTTACTCTCTCCTATAATCTCACCCACACGGACAGCATCCCCTGGCGACTTAACAGGGCCTCCTGCTGCTGCTCTTCCACCTGGTACGGCACAAGGAGAGCCTGTTTCCTCTCCTATCCAGGAACAACGCCAGCAGCAACATCCAAGCGAGGCTACGCACTTGCCCTTATCTGGCGCCCCTCCCGTGGGCAGAACTGATACTGTGCCGGCACAGGGAATGCAAGCCGGCCCTGGAGAGTTCAGGCACTCCGGTAATCAAGTTGGAACAAAGGGCAAGGAGATGCTTCTCGCGGCAGGAAAGGCCGGAAAAGGACTATTAAACAAGGGCAAATTCAAGCTCCGTGGAACGGGAGAAAAGGTATTTCAATAATCTTCTACGCCACTGGTTTTCCATATCCTCTTCTCCCAACTCTTCTTTCCTCTGTCTCTCCTGGCATCGTTACTCTATCCCACCGCCACACAAATCATTTAACACCCCCCTCCCAAATCACCATACCACCATATCAATGCATCGCTCGGTCAGATATTCTTCAGTGGCTTCGGCCCATCGTCTTTCAGTTCGTACCCGTGTCGTTTTATATTCATAAAGTTGTGGAAACAAACCTGCCTCGTCCTCTAACCCCCCCCCCCCCCCNCCCCCAACTTCTCCCTTTCCCCCCACGGCATGTCCGTTTTTTGTGTTTGCATTTTTTGGCTATCTGATTTCCTGTGATGGTGCATTCGAAAGCCTCCGGCATCCTCTGATGGACTGGGGTTTTTACGGTGCAAAACTGAATGTATAGACTTGTCTTATGCAGTGGGATTGGGAGCCTCTCGTTTTTATATTCTTATGTGGGCAGCTTCTCTTTTCTTTTTTTCATGTTGGTGCATCCTTTAGGGCAGAACTTATAAAAAACCAAAATCACGAAGAAATGTCCAATGATTGAGCATTAAATCCCCATCTCCGCCCTCTTCTCTCTTAACTCTCATATGACCCTTATCATCTTTCCTGTTGAAATACCTCCCTGGGAACGAATAGACCGTTGATTCTGGCACTTGTGAGTTGAATCAATGTGCCTTCATTACCTTGTCAGAGATTGTCATTGCAAGTGCCTAAAAAGTTGGGATATGAGAGACACATTCCGTGCACGGTAGTGGGCTTTCACTGGCATTCATCACATTCCATCCACACCTACACATTTCACTATCACTACCCTCCAAAAAGCTCTAGTCAGCCATAAGAGTCTCTCTCATTAATCTCTATGTGTTCTTATGAATCCCCATGTCGTGTACGCTCTCATCGGTACTGCTGTTACATAACGCCAATAGGTCAGGCATGATGCTAATTTCCTTGTTATAGAGCGATTCATTATCATCCCCCGCCAAGTCACCCTTGCGCCGCCCTGTGAACAGCCCAGGAGACCCAGAAGGCCCTCCTCCGAAAATCACGACTGGAAGTCGCCGATCATCCTGGGCACTGAATTTGGCTGCAAAACTTGGCCCGCGCGGCGGACACGATGGACTGCAACAGCCCCATATGGACAGGCCATCAAGTGGGAATGGGCTGTCAGTACTGGGGGCTCCCCGTGTTGATGGTGCACTAAAACAGCCTGAACCGCTGGCTCCTTTGAAGTTGCCTCCTTCTGTCGCCGACCCGGAACTCGTATCTCCGGTGTCAGATGTCCCATCAGGCCCACCATTTCCGGATAACTCCGATAGCAAAGTACCCAGCTCAACCGCCGTACATACAACTCGCAGCAGCACCGACAGTCCGGTGATGATACCCTCCGAGAGTTCCGCAAAGACTGCAACGCCATCCGGTCCCGGTACCCCTGTAGTCACGGAGACATTTGTTGGCCTGCCGCCCATCCGCAGAGGCTCGACTTTTGGGCGTGCCATGATCCCTGAGTCTGGCACTCGCGATGACCATCACAGCGTATCGACGTCTATCGATCAGAATAGTCAAAGCACCGGCGGTGACCTGATGTTAGAAGCACCAGCTGTTTCCAACCCAGGATCCCGGACATTGAAAGATTCGATTTCCTTAGAAGTGCAAGAGAATGTCCACAAAACCAGCCCCCCTGTTGGTCCGGGCCCATCCAACGAGCACGCAAAACCCCTTGCGGCTACCGATGAGACAGACTCTTTAAAGACACCGAAAGAAGCAGACAGCGACACGACGGGTCTCGGTGTCCAACATTCAGCTCTTGACGGCGGCGCGTCCCCGATTCCAAACCCAATGACGAGCTCCAACACTGCCCAGGCATCTTCGGTGCTTGGTGGGGAAACACTCTTCAGCACTACACAATCCGAGTCACCACCGTCTCGAGGTGATCATTTGAAGGGCTCGAATGATGCAAAGTCGTTACCTTTATCATCTCACCAACAGGACTCACCCCCTCCCGCGTCACATTCTACAACTGGAAAATCACAAGCACCAGGCATCTCACTTCAAGTATCGGCACCTGAAGCATCGCGTCCCAGCCAGGAACTTCAAAATCCCTTCCCACATGTCCAATGGCAAATCCAAGAGTCCCATTTAGTACAACCACTGCTTCCTCAGCGTACCGCTAGCCCGGCCGCCTCTCCTGAACCTCCCTTTTCAGGCTTCGAAAAAGAAGCTGGCCTCGACGAATGGACGGGTCGTGACCGACGCAGCTCTCTATCGGACGATGATGACGTTGATGACGTCCTCGGTAGTTCTAGTAAAGCTGCAGAACAACGAGAGGATACTTCTCGGAAACCGCAACGCAACACTGAATCTTCTGCCACAGCCATGCCCCCCAATGCTACAGGCGCCGCTTTCCCAACAGCCGGGGGATCAACAATGCTGTCTAACCCCCTGTCTCGCCCTCATGCAATGCCGGATACCCCAGGTATCGTCGCACAGAGATTAGGGCTAGCAGGCCGAGAGTCGCCCCCAGAGAAGCCAGATGCCCCCGCAGCTCCGGCCCTCCTTAGAGATGAGGCCGGTCCCCAGCCAAGTGCCATACCATCCAACTTGCCCAGATTCGACCCTCTGGAGTCGCCCGAATCTCGGAAGACACCCGCTAATGCCGGACCGCGTCCCCGCGTTGCCGGTGTGCCCCCAATGTCGGCTGCGAGATATCCGGGCTTGCTTGCACCTCATCCTGTTGGAGCAACCCCGGTAAACTCCTCGCCCGGTATCAACCAGTTCGCAACGACTTCTGGCCATGCTGGTCCAGTCAATGTTGGCCCGGCTCGACCTATCTCTGGGGTATGGGCCAGTCCCGTGACCGTTCCACTTCCACACCCTGGAGTGCAGAGTCGTCCCCCAATGCCGATCCCTCAGCCACTGCCAGTTCCAACCCAGTCATTTCCAGACGCTGCATCAAGCAAGAGGGGCTCTATCTCTCGGGGGCTCGGTGACATGCTTCCATTCAGCATTTCTCATGGTGAAACCCCGAACCACGGCTTTCAGAATACATCAGATGGCCCTCATCAAGAGGGCAGAGTTAATTCTCTCCCTGGGACGAAAAGCGGCAGCGTGGATGGCGTCATCTCGGGTTACGGACCCCCCCGCCGGCAACACACCGCCCTGTCGGTGCAGGACCAACCAGCTCATACGATAAACTCCGACAGGAAAAAGAGGCCATTCCTCCCAAGTGCTCTACCGAGGCCACCGTCTTCTCTGTCACGCTTTAGCCTTTCTGGGGACATTTCAGATTCTACGGCGCCTCAACCGGTCACTCCGGCGACTCCAGTATCAACCTCGGCGAGGAACCGTCTATCTGGGATATTCAAACGCTCCAGTGGCTCGCAGGAAAATGCTCTTTCAAACATGGCTCCTCCACCTGATATGATGAGTCCGCGTAAATATTCAGGCTCAGCATTTACGGGATCAGACTCGTGGTCTATGAATTCCATCCCAACAAGTCAAACTACCCCTGCCGGATCGGGACTGTTCCTCAGAGGCCCCCGACAGTACACAGTTGGATCCCACGTTCCCGTACCAGGTCTCGGTACTAGTGCAAGTCTAGGTCAAGAGATCAATCCGAATCCGCCTCCCCTCGTTGATGATCGCCGGCGGGCATCCATGACCGGATTTATTTCAGGCATGTTCGGGGGCCGATCATCAGCCAAACCTAGTGCGCAAGACGCCAGCAAACTTCCTCCTACCAGTCAAGGTTTCCCCCCCCCTCATTCACACCATCAAAGCCATATGTCTACTATCCAAACCACTCTACCCCCACCCGGATCCTTAAATGGAAGATACGAGCCCGAGCCTCTTCTGGTTCCTGGAAGTACTTATCCTGCGTTACAACTAATAACCAGGCCGGAGCCACCAGTCTCACCGGCACCATTTCCATCCCCCACCAGCGACATATCACGGCCTCCCTCACCTAAGCCTGCAGTTGGCGAACAGGTGTCTTCCACTGGCAAAGATGCCGAACGTCCTCCCAGTCAACCCACACCGATAGCGCCAGCTCCAGGCCACCGAGTCGCATTGTCTCCCAATCGTGGAACTATAGAGACCTCGTCAGATGGCTCTTTGCCGGCGTTGGATACTGCTCGTATGTCTCGGCTGTCACAGGCAGATTCCATTGTCTCTGCTGCGGCAATCGGCCTTACCGCCTCGTCGCTACTTGCTGTCACCAACAATTCTCCCCCTCTGGTGTCTCAATCCACGAGTTCTCTATTGTCAAACACCGCCACCGCATCCAATCCACATAATTCATTGCTTGTCATTCCGGTACCCGCCTCAGTACCCAATCCCGGCCCCACTCAGAAAGCTTCTCTAGCCATTCCCACGCCATCTCCAACTGGCGTAGCCCCTGCTCCTGATATCAGGAACTCGGCCCACGCACCACTTGGCGTCCCGTCGAGCCATCTAGGAACCACACCTAATACCTTCCCACATAAACCCGCGGTGATTGATGGCTTGAAAATGTCACCGGGTGCCCCCAACCCCACTCCATTGCAGCCCACTCACCAGGCCGGACGCATTCAAAATATTCTGCCCCAACAAGCTGTTTACACTCAAGCATCAGACCCTCACGCTATGCCAAACCGTCCTGTGGAAGGAGAGGGATGGATTCAAAGTGGCCTTCAGTCGGGTGGCCAGCCTCCGGTCCTTCATGGAGACAATTGGCTCAAGGCCCAGAAGCAGCTGGAAGAAATTCCCTCTTCTGGTCCGGGGCCTTCGGATCAGCCTGGGCACGGTGGTAAATCTTTGTTTGGTGCATTCAAGCGTATCGCTAAGGGAGCAACAACAGTATCTGAATCCACTGGGAACAAGCACGCTGATCCCGCACTGCAGATGAATAGTGTCCCTCCAGTCGGAAGAAACAAACCAGCCAATATTCTGGCCAACTTACAGCAATCATTTAGTCCTCGGCCACAACATTTGAAGGAACATTCAACACCCACCGTATCCGGGCCCAATCCCGCTCATCCACCACCCAACGGAGGAGTAAAGGTGGTTGGTGCGCATCAACAACCTCTTGAGCCTATATATGCTCAAGTGCCGATTCCCCGAGGCTATCATGCTGTTCATGGAGAAGGAACGGTAGCTCCTTCACCTTACCGAATCACTCATGCCGATCTTGGCCCCCAACGTGATATCAGACGTGCTTATGGCCCGCCCAACTTTCCCGTGTCCCAGCCCTCCGCGCCTCTCGGACAACGCCAGTTCATGCCAGGTCACCCGAATCCGAATTCCTACCTTAGCCCTGGAGTTTCAGGTTCCTACTCACATCATAGCGCCGCAGCAAGCGCTCCTATGCTTTCTCGTGAGAATTCCTTGGTTGCACCTGTGTCTGAAGCTAGCTCTGCGCGCACTTCAACTCCCAGTGTCGTTAATGCATATACCCGAGATATGCTACCAGTGCCCGCCCGACATAACGACCCTTCCGTGGCAACATCGCTTAAATCAACAATGTCTAATTCCAGCCTGGCTGGCCAACCACAGCGGCAACTCAGCATGATAAGCCAGGTGTCTGGACTGAGTGCTCCTGAGAAGGGAAAAGAAATCTCCAGAAGCATATCAGGACTAAGTACCCTGGGCAAGGGAAAGGAAGTGTCTCGAATCATTACCACTAGTCCTCCTTCAACTTCGCTTCCCGCTCCACCCGCGCCTGATCCTAATCTAGGTGGCAGCAACAACACCATTAGTACACCAAACCCAGATACTGTGTTCACTGCGATAGTCAGCAGAGGAAGTACATTATCAGTCCCAGTCAGTGCAGCTGTCCCACCGATAACCTCTCCCAAAAAGCCCATTGAGCACGACAGTGGGTCCTCTCTACCGGAGGCCCGCCGATATAGCCACGAAGAAAAGATTCCAGTCAACACCATTCATCTTGAAGGAAGAATGAATGAGAGTGACTCGGATGAAGAGGCTATGCAGATGAGCGCAACCAGCTATCCTGGCCAAGAGTGGAATCCCTATGGTGCTAGCTATGAGTGGAATGATAATGATTAAGGGTTTTTTCTAAGGTTTTTTTATATGTATTTATTTACTTAGCATATGCTTTTATGATATTAATAATGTTTTATAACTTAGAGAAATTTTAAAGTAAATACTGATAAATTAAGTTATATAGGTATTATAAAGAAGTTAAAATAAATAAAGTAATAAGAGGGGGTTAAAGAATATTCTAATATAATAGTATTTAGGGTATAGAATAATAATTAAATAATAATTAAACTAAGAAAAGGATTAAGTGTTTTAGAAGATACGAGAAACGTAATTCTATTAATTAATATTTAAGGCTCCCTTTAAGCCTCTAAGATAATAACCTAAGGAGCCTATACCTTAAAGGTTTAGAAGGCCCTAGAATATCTAGGAAGCCTAGAGATAGTTAGAAAGCCTAGAGATAGTTAGAAAGCCTAGAAGGCTTCCGGGAGCCTAGCCGGTATAGCTAGGCGGCCCTATTTAATTTTAGAGAATAAAAGAGCGCCCTTCCCTAGTATATTTTAATTAATATTTAAAGTTTTCCTTTTATTAAAATTAGAATTATTTTACTCTTTTAGTAGCTAAGTAAAGCTAGACTTTTCCTTTATTATTTAATATTTCTAATAGGCTATAAACTTAGCCCTTATAGCTTAACTTCTTACTATTCCTTTTAACCCCCCCCCCCTTTATTATTAATTATACCGAAACTAAGAAAACTTCTATAGTCCCACCCTCTTTGCGATCCTACTAAAGCTAGGAAAACCTCCGTAGCGATCTCCCCCCCTTAATTTTAGTTTTACTAAAGCTATAAGAACTTCCTTAATAACTATATTTTTAACCCTATTAAAGCCGTAAAACTTCTATAGCTATTACCGTTCTTTTTAAACCCTACGAAGCTATAAAACTTCTCTAACTATTACTCCTTTTTTAGATTATATAAAGCTATAAAAGCTTTTATAATATTACTTAGACGTTACTAAATATATATATTCTTATACTAGTAACTACTACTTACTAGGAACCCCGTTATAAAAGTTATACGTATATACCTATTAATAATAATAAAAGTAATAACGCTATTATACGTTATTATAAAACCTATATTACGGTTATAAGGGAAAGTCTTTTATAAGAGATAAAACGAATTTAAACTAGAAGTATTAGTTATAAAGGTAGGTATATTATAAAGTCGGAGATCTTCCTTAAATTCTTCTAAGTTTCTATTAAATTACGGAAGTCTCTCCTCTATTTATATCCTTTATTTTCCTAGCCCCTTTTCTCTTTATCCCCTCTCTTACGTCGGAGTTAGTTCTTAGGGCCGACTCTATCCTTATAGAGTTTTCTTATAGGTATAACTTCTAGGATCTAGGATGATCCTTAGTTATTATAATCCCTTCGTAGAGCTCTAGGGTCTAACCCTACTCCCTAGGTTCTACGTGAAGTCTAAGTCCTAACTAAGTCTTAACTTAGTACTTTTACTTATACTACTAATTATAGCTTCTAGTCTTTTATTCTACGTAAGGTCTAAGTCCTTACTTAGTACTTTTAGTTATACTATTTATTATAGCTTTTATTATTTATTCTATATAAGATCTAAGACCCTACTTAGTATTCTAATTTATATTACCCGCGCCACGCACCTACTAAAGTAGGTGCTCTATATTAAGATAAACTAATTACTAAAATAAACTACTCTCCTTATTTTTAACTATAGCTTTTATTTTAACTATAACTACCTATCTCTTTAACTATCTTAGTTTCTTTCCTATCTTATAGATAAGTAGTAGATCGAGTTTATTTATAGTATATTATTTTCGCGTTTTAAATACTATTTTAGTAATAATATACTTAAAAGATCTATATAATTATTCTTCTACTACCTTAACTACTTATATTACCTATACCTCCTTATCTATTTCTATTATATAATAAGCTCTTATATATCTTTAATAGTAAGTATATTACTTAATTATAGCTAACTATTAGCTCTAGAACGAGCTAAGCGACGTATTTACTTAGAACGCCTCGTCTTATTAAGATATCGCTTTAATAGTAGTAGCTAACTCTCTATTAACTAATATAACTAGATATTAAACTCGTTTTCTCTTAATAATAATAAACTAGCTTTTATTAACTCTAATCTAAAAACTAATCCTATTTATATTCTATATATCTAATAACGCTATTTTATAAATCTAGATAGTATTTTATAAGTAATAGAAATACTTTTTAACGTAAGATAGATATCTAATTATATAGTAAACTCTCTTAAATATTAATTAGTAAGTTAATAAACTAAAACTTATATAGATAAAAGTAAGTAATAAGTATATTATTAATAGCCTTAGCTATAAAGCTTTAATAGATAATTAAATTAACTTATTCTAGCTAGTTAATATATCTATAAATAATAGTTTCCTTAATAATAATAAGCTTTATATTTAAAACTACTTACTTTTACTCTAACTTATTATTAATATACTTATTATAATAACGTAATAAAGTAAAGTATAGGATATCGAAGCGCTTTATAACGGAATAAAGAAAGTTATCTAAGTTATCTAACTTATATTAGATAGCCTCTTATATAATCGTTCGTTAGGTAGCTATTTAAATAAGATATTAAATAATATAAAAAGTAAGAAAATAAAGTATAAAATAGAGAGGTAGGAAGAGGAAGAAGTTCTATAGTTAAAAATAAAGAGAGTAGTTTATTTTAGTAATTAGTTTATCTTAGTATAGAGCACCTACTTTAGTAGGTCCGTGGCGCGGGTACTAGTTATAGCTTTTATTATTCTTTCTATATAAGGTCTAAGACCTTACTTAGTACTTTTACTTATAATGCTAGTTATAGTATTATAGTTATTATATAACTTAAAAAGGTTATAAGGAATAATAATAATAAATAATAATAAATAACTATAGCTAATATTTAGTAAGACGTTACTAGATAAATATAGTATAATAATAAATATAAATTACTATATTAATAACTACTACTTACTAGGAACCCCTTTATATATAGTATAAATACCTATATATACCTATTAATAATAAAAGTAAATACGTTATCGTATAACTACTATTAAGATATTATAGAAAATCTTCTCTCTTATATCTAATAATATATATATATATATAACTATTAATAACTTAATACTTCTATTCGTCCTATTATTATATAATAATTATTTATTAGTTAAATTATTAGAAAATTATTACTTTATATACTAAATACTATTATACTAATATATTCTATAACCCCTCCTATTATTCTATTTATTCTAACTTCCTTATAAATACTACCGTAACTTATAAAATATTAATAGGTAGTAAGCCTAGAAGAGTAAATATTAGAATAAGATTAAAATAATAATAATAATAATACTAATACTATTAAATTTCTATTAAAATATCTCCTTCTTTTATTAAATACTTTCTTATTCTATTAATATAATATAGGTTACGGTAGCATTTATAGGGAAGTTAGAATAGATAGAATAATAGGAGGGGTTATAGAATATATTAGTATAATAGTATTTAGTATATAAAGTAATAATTATCTAATAATTTAACTAATAAATAAATATTATATAATAGGACTAATAGAAGTATTAAGCTATTAATAGTTATATATATATATATTATTATTATTAAATATAAGAGGGAAGATTTTCTATAATATCTTAGTTATATAATAATATATTATAGTAGTTATACGATTACGTATTTACTTCTATTATTAATATATAAGTATATATATATATATATCTATAGTATATATATATATTTATACTATATATAACGCGGTTCCTAGTAAGTACCCGCGCCACGTACCTACTAAAGTAGGTGCTTTATACTAAGATAAACTAATTACTAAAATAAACTACTCTCCTTATTTTTAATTATAGCTTTTATTTTAACTATAACTACCTATTTCTTTAATTATCTTAGTTTCTTTCCTATCTTATAGATAAGTAGTAGATCGAGTTTACTTATAGTACGTTATTTCTACGCTCTAAGTACCGTTTCGGCGATAATACGCTTAAAACGTTTATATAGTCGTTCCTCTACTACCTTAACTACTTATATTACTTATACCTCCTTATCCTCCTTCCGCTATATAATAAGCTCCTATATATCTTTAATAGTAAGCGTATTACTTAGCTATAGCTAACTATTAGCTTTAGAACGAGCTAAGTAACGTATTTACTTAAAATACCTTATCTTATTAAGATATCGCCTCGATAATAGTAACTAACTCTTTATTAGCTAGTATAGCTAGATATTAAACTCGTTTTCTCTTAGTAATAATAAGCTAGCTTTTACTAACTCTAATCTAAAAACTAATCTTATTTATATTCTATATATCTAATTTATTACTAAATAGCTAGCTAATATATTAAGTAGAAAGGCGTATTAATATACTTTAGGTTTAGTTTTAAAAGGTTATAAGGAATAATAGTAATTAAATAATAATAAATAACTATAACTAATATTTAGTAAGACGTTACTAAATAAATATAATATAATAATAAATATAAATTCCTATATTAGTAACTAGGAACCCCGTTATATATAATATAAATACTTATATATACCTATTAATAATAGAAGTAAATACGTTATCGTATAACTATTTATTAAGAATCTATTATAGTAGTTAAAAATTATAATATAGTTATTAGGTATTATTAAGATACCTATTAATTATAGGAAGGCCCTAGGGAGCCTAGAGACGCCTAGAGAATAGATAGAAAGCCTAGATAGTATTTGGAGCCTTAGGGGGAAGAGCCTAATCCTATAGGGGATAAAATAGGGGCTCTCCCCCGCTTATTCTAGCTAGCTTTTCTAGTTACTATTATCGATAATTTTTCCTACTACTTTTAATTCTACTTTTTAATAGTAAGGGTACTAAAGCTAACCTTCTATACCCCCTAGACCTATTTTCTAACACTATTATATAATATACTATTATATAACTAAGATATTATAAATAATATTCCCTCTTATATTTAATAATAATATATATATATTAATATAATTATTAATAACTACTTTAATTTATTTTATTATTATTTAATAATTATTTATTAATTTAATTATTAGATAATTATTAGATAATTATTATATTATATACTAAATACTATTATACTAATATATTCTATAACCCCTTCTATTATTCTATCTATTCTTAATTCCCTATAAATACTACCGTAACCTATACTATATTAATAAGTTATAAGTCCGGAAGAGTAAATATTAGAATAAGATTAGAATAATAATTAAAATAATAATAATATTGAAAATTAAGATATCTACCTCTTTTATTAAATACTTTCTTATTTTATTAATTTTTATTAAAATTTTTAAGTCTTTTATTAAATACGTATTTACTCTATTAAATTCTATTTAATATTTTATTAAAATATCTATTTCTTTTACTAAATACTCTATAACTATCTATTAAATCGAATATTACACTATATATACTATTAATATTCTATATTAAAATAAATTCTTAGAAATACTAAATTTAATAGCTTAAAGGCTTAAGAAATTATATACTTTAGGCTATAAGAGGAAAAGCCCTTCTTATAAAGGAAGGCGTTATAAATACTATATTTTCTAAAATAAAATTAGATATTAATTAGATATTAGTTAAACTAATAATTAGAAAGAGGATAATACTATAACCCTTTTACTTATTTAACTAACTATTAAAGATAGACCCCTTATTTAACTTTCTACTATTACTAATACCTTTAAAGTTTAGAAGACCTTAGAATCTATATATAACCCTATAAGTTCTACTATAGATTTTAATACTATTATTACTTTTTTAAATACTTATTTAGAAAGCTATAGTAATAATATAAAAACCTTTATATTAAAGATAAAGGAACTTAATAATAGAATAAATACTAGGGATTTAAGACTTATAAGTTTATTATAAGCTACGTATTTAATAACTTAAATAATAGCTTTAAAAGCTATTATTCTAATACTATATAAATATATAAGAATAATAATAGCTTTAATAAAAGTATCCTCGAAAAGCTCTATACTAATATTAGAGATAAATCGAAAAGATTCTCTATTAAATTAGATAAAATCTTATTCTTAAATACTAGGAATAAGAACTAAAGTAATAATAATAGTACTAGTACTTTTAATAAATATAGGGTTAATAAGAGCTTTAATAGGAAGAATACTAATATTAGTATTACGGATTATAACTATTATTATATTAATAGTTATATATTAGATAATTACTATTTTAAGTATCTAAATAAGGCTCTATTATAATAATATACTAATAAGATCTTATCTAATAATAAAGATAAAGAACGTAATACCGTTAACGTTATTAATAATATTAGAAGACTTAATAAAGACTTATTAAATAAATCTAATAATAGTATAAAGGTTAATACTATATTATTTAACTCTATACTTCTAATAACTTATACTAATATTAATAACTATATATTTATAGCTCTAAGTAAAAATAAACTATTATAATAACCTATATCGAGATATAGCTACTCTTACGTATAGTATCTAATAAGGATTTTCTATTTATTAAAAGGGATTATTATAAGATAATTAAGTAAAGAAAGGCTTCTATTATTAGATATAACCTTCTAAGAGATATTAGAGTTAGTTATAAAGATAATACCTTTATTATAAAAGACTCTATATATTCTTAAATTAGGTATTAACTTAATAGGTAATAATAAGCTAATAAATAAAAGAATAGTTATTTTTAATAACTATATATCCTAGTATTTAAATAGTAAATACTTTAGAGAAGGTTAACGTCTTTAATAACTATATAAAATAGTATAGACGACTAGATTACGTAAGTACTACTATAATAAAATAATATAATATTTAGCTTCTTAAAAATAAATAAATATATAAAGAATACCTAAAAGCTTTCCATAATAATAATATATATTAGAAAAATAATTATATTTAAAATTATTATTTAGAAAATATATTATCTAATATTATTAGCTTAGTATTAGCTAATACTAGAAATAATAAGTATATTTTAACGTTTTTAGATACCTTTACTAGATATTTAGAAATAGAATTACTTATAATTAAAGCATAGATTTATAATATATTTAAAACTTTAGATAAAAAGCTAAAATAATAAAAACTAATATAGAATTTATATATTTAGAAACTAATAATAAAACTAAATATATAAATAGTAACTTTAAAAATATTTGTAAAAAAGATAGAATAATATATTAGATAAATCCTTCCTATACCTTAGAATAAAATAGATTAGCTAAGAGAATAAATAGAAATTTATTTAATAAAATTAGAGTTCTATTAATAACTTCTAAAATACTAATAGAATATTAGGTATATATAGCTTATTATACTATATATATATATATATA
>LNGL01000025.1:16583-38617 GCA_001510565.1 Knoxdaviesia proteae
GGCGATTACGTATAATAGGCTATACTTCCGTAGGTAGTTATAACTCCTTAGCTAGTAACTTACTAGTATAAGTCTTTTTTACTATAACTTTAGAAGATAGGGGTAGCGGTTACGTCGATTAACTACTAATAATAGGGGTTTACGGACTTTCGCTTATATTTTATAAGCTAGGGGTAACGCTTACCTTACTTAAGGCTTTAAGGTTATAGGTAACGCTTTTATCCTTTTTTCGTAGAATACGTTATTCTTTATCCGTTATCCGGAACGAAAATAGATATTAGCGGTCTTAACTTACTATTAATATAGAATTATAGGGATAAAAGGCGGTAAGTAGGAGTAAATAGTAATAAGGGTAAGTTAATAGGGGGTTAGTAGTCGATAAAAAGAGTTAGATAGTTACGATTTATAAGTTAGTATTAGGGTAACGCGTATTTAGGGAACTAAGAAATAATAAAAAAGAGAATTATTAAAATAAGAAATAAGGCTAGTATAAATAAAAGTAGGTTTATTAGAATATAAAGGGAGGTAATTAGGATATAAAAGGGGTCGATTAGAACGTAAAAGGGGTATAAAAGCGGGTTAGTCTCGTAATAAGAAGCGGATTAGTAATTAGAAATAAATAGAAAAATAAATAAAAAGGAAAACTCGTAATAGAGATTATTAAAATCGAAATAGCGGGAATACCGAGGTATTAGTTACTAGAATAAAGGAAATATCGTAGAAATAGGAGAAAAGTCGTAGAAATAAAAGGAAAAATATAAGAAATAGCTATTAAATATTCCGTAACTAGGACTCGAACCTAACGTTAGGATCTAGCGATTTTAGAAGTAGGAAAAAGGTACGTGAGAGGCGTAGATAGTTAGTAAAGGTAGTAATTTAGCGTTTACTAAGGTAATAAGTAGTTAATTAGTTATTATTTCGGTAAAGGTAGGATTAAAAGAAAAGAATAGTAGTATTTAACGTGCTTTCGTTACTAAAAGGAGGTCGAATAAAAAGGGGTTTATAAAAGAAAGGTAATCCGTTATTTAAGGTAAACGGTAAGTAGTAAAACTATCGATTATAATAAATATAGGATTAAAAGAAAGGAAGTTAAGATATCGGTTAATTACGTATCGATTAAGACTCGAACCTAGAGGAAAGGTAAACGATTACGACGGTTAGGCTTTAAAGGAAGGTTAATAAGAGATTAATAATATAAGTATTACGCTTATAAAAAATTAATTTTTTATAATTTCCTAGTATATAGTCTAAAGGACTAATAAATAGGTTATAATTATAAGGTACGTATAGAGAAATATATAAAAGGGAAGCTTAAATTTTTTCTATCTTAAGATAATTCTTATAAAAGCGTAGCGGACGTCGTCCTTTTATAAGTCTTTTACTAGCTTATTAAGGTATTTATATATATTTACTTATATACCTAAATGCTCACCGCTAGGTAGTATCCATGTGCATTGATATACGTTTATAACGTACTGCAATGCATTCCGACCTATTAGGGATCCATAATAAGCTTTTCTCTACGGTTCGTACCGCGTTTAAGCGACCTAAGGGCCCGGATATAGTTAGAGCTATAAGTCGTTAGCTAGAGCGTCTAGTCTCTACCGAAAGCTTAACCGCGCCTTCTAAGTAGTAGTTTAATTCTAAGCGAGGCTAGTCTAGAGGCCGAGGTAGTTATTCCTCTACGCTAAAGACCTCCTCCCCGAGTACTACGCCTAACCCGCCTATTCCTTCCGCTAGTACTATACTAGATAACGAATACTAGGTAGGAGTAGTTATTTTCTAGCTAGTACCTAAGTAGGCCGTCGCGCTCTTAATTTCCTATTCGAGTAGTTATTTACGTTTTCGAAACTTAACTATTCTTAACGGTAGTTCTACGCTATACGTCGTTAACGACCGTACGCTACTTACTAACGTTATTAACGTAAAGCTAGGCGAGGCTATCTACGCTAGTCTTAGCTCCTTTCCGATTACGGCTTAAGGTAAACGTATACTCGCTAACTACTTTAAACTCCCCTCTAGTAAGGTAGCTAACCTATATCTTAAAAGAGTAGCGCTCGTTAAGGGTTTTTACTTTAATATAGTTAGTTAAAAGATACTTCGCGTAAGCGGAATATAGTATAACGGCTTTAACGATACCCTTTAGACTACTCGCTTAGGGGTACCGACTATTATTAAGAAGCTCCCTATAGGCGGAAGTCTACTCTATATAAAACGAGTAAACGATATATTACTAGTAGGCGCTATTTATTATATATTACTTACTAGTATTACTTATAATTTAGAGCTTTTACTTATTTATCTCTTAAGAAGATACGAAAACACGATTCCTCGTAATATATCCGTAGCTATCTAATACTTACGTATTAGTTATATAAGTAAAATCACGCTTAAGTATATACTTAAGTAGATTAATATTAAGCTATTTAATAGCGCGCTAAAGGTCTTAGAGTACGCTCTATATACTCTCTCTAGCGCTATATAGGTTATTAATTACTTACTTATTATATATAAAGCTATTAAACTATTTAAGCGCTTAGGTATTAATCTTTTCTAGCTACTTACTAATAGTAAATATAATTAGGCGTAAATATAAATAAATAAGTACTTAGGGTATATCGTAGCGTTCTTATAGGCGTCGAAAACCGCTTTAAAATCTATCGCTAATACTAAGGTATTCGTAACGCGCGCTAAGCGTTAGTTCGGTATTCTTATTATCTATATTTATATAGATAATAAATCCGGTATAGTAAATAGAGAAGGTTTTACCCCGTTACCGTAATAGATCTTCGTTAGAAATAATAATATTATCCTAAAGTATTCTCTACTACGGACTTACGAGCTTAACGGGCTTATTAAGTAAGTAAGCTAACTTATCTTTAATAAATATATAAAGATACTTAAGGGATCTTACCTACTAGGGGAACTCCTTAGCGAGACTATCTACGCTATTATATATCTCTATAATATAATACCGATTTAGCGTTATAACTAACGCTCCTTAAATTAATTACTTTCTTCTTAGCTCGTTACCTATTACGCCCTATACGCTTCCTCTCCCTTAAAACGCTTTAAAGAGCGTATAGTATATCTCGCTAACGACTAGCGGGGCGTATATACGTACGGCTATAGAGCTTATCTTCTTTAGGTACGTTAGGAACTCGGTTAGGACTATCGCTAATATAAGGCTTTTCCTTACGCGTATATTAGCTATTTAGTTAGCTATATAGCGTATAATATCTTTCGTATCTAGATCCCCGTTCTTAATAAGGTTATTAGTACTCGTAATATTCGCTTTAACGAGCGCCTCTTTTATAATAAATCTAGACCCTAAAAAAAGTATTCGCTAGCTAAGGCTCTTAAGCTCGCTAGAGTATTAGAAATTCCGGATTTATACTTATAAGCGGACTCTTTACCTTTCTTTAAGTACGTTAATAAAGGAATCTAGTACTCTAAAAGACTTCTTATACCGTTATTTAATTAAATTTCGGCCTCTCCTTTAGCTTTACTTAAGGTTACTAACCTATAAACTACTACTTCTAGGCGTCTTACTACGCTAGAAGTAAATCTTCCCTCGGGATATAGCCTATAGTACCCTTTAACACTATATATATTATATATTATAGTTTATCCCCTAGCTTCGTTTTCTATACCTACCGGGGTATACGCCTTATCTATTAGGAACTCTATCGAACGTACCCCTAGCCTAACGTCTTCTATAAATACGAGTATTATACCCTAGTTTATATACTCTATACCTTTAATCGCTTTAGAGCTCGAATACCGTCGTATATATACTCTATCGGAGTCTCCCGACGCGAGACTAGGCGCTAACCCTAATTACGTTAACGATATCGCGGTATCGCTCGATCTCGTAAGAGATTCCCTTAACGCCTAGGCGACTTCCTCCGCCTCTAGGGAAGGGCCTACTAAGCCCCCGATACTCGCTTCTTTAAATTAAGTTCTTTCGGCGTTAGTAACGAACGCGGATAAGTAGGCCTTATAGTCTATTTAACGCTAGTCGTTATAACTTAGTAGCTATACTATATTAGCTACTTTACTTATTAAGCTTCCGATACTCGTTTCTTTAGAATAAGCTCCCGTAATATAGGTAGAAAGCGCGCCTAAGTACTCCGCTCGGCGCTAGTTACTACCTCGAAATAGGCGCCCGCTTACTCGTTATACTAGCTTAGCTACCGTTAAGGCTATTAGGCCGCTACTTAGTAGATAGGACTACGCCTCTATTTTCCCGCTTAAGGAGTATAGCTTACCGCCTTACTCGGACTTACGGGAGTTTTTCGAGCTACTATACGTATCCTTCGCTATAGCGGTATCCTTTAAAGTCCGCCTTTCGTACGTTCGCGCCTTAGAACTAACTACTTAACGTAGTATATTAACTTACTTATATCGGAATAAATTTCTCGAGGCTAGCTAGTTTAAGATAATTTCGCTTAAGAGTAAAGGTATATAGGAAGTAGTTCCTTATCTAAGTAACTAATATATTATTCCTATTAAGTAGGTTTAAAAGTATAAGCTTAGTAAAGATAGCGAAATTATATATTTCGAAGCTTATTACGTAGTATAAGGTAATAAGTAAGACGCTTCTACGTTAAATATATATATTATAACGCTCGCTTCGCGCTTACTACGCTTATTCTTTACGCTCGCTACTTTTTTTAACTTTAAGCTTATATAGTTTAATATCTCTAATACCTTTCTAAACGCCTCTCTAGAGGATACTAATTTAGAGATTTATATTTAATTACTTAAACCTCTTCGTAAGCGTTACCTTAGTTATATAGCTCTTCTTAAAAGAGCCTTATATAGTTTAAGCGAATCCCCGATTCTTTAATTCGATACTTTATTAAAGGAGTTTAAGGCGTTAAGGCTTATACGTTTTACGTAAGACCCCTACTAGTAAATAAACTCGCGTAAGACTATCTACTTTCTCGTTTACGTAAATAATATCCTCGTTAGCTATATACCTAACTTACGAGACGAATACGAAGCTATACTCGAATAGCTTTCTTCGCGCTTTAATATATATAAAGAAAAGTCCGCTATATTTTTCTTAAGCCTTTATATTATCTATAATAAAGCGACCTAGCGCTTATAGCTATCTTATAACGCCTATATCGAGAAGATTAAATAGCGCTTTAGTCTTAATACTAGTTAGGACTCCTATCTATATCCTATATCCTACTTACTATTCTCTAGCGAGTCTTCGCTAGCCTATATAAAGCTCTTCCTTAAGAAGGTAAGGTCGATCCTATATACGGTTATTATATTATATCTAGATATCGCGTTTATAGCTTCCGACCTTACTTAATTTACTTAAAACCTAGGCCCTAACTATATAGCTACTATTAACTAAGTTATTCGATATCTTTATAATAAGCGTTTCCTTACGATCTACTACTCCGCTTCTAACCTTATAGGGGGTAGAGTACCTACTATCGATATCTTAGTTAAGTAGCTCTATAATAAAATAAATCTTTCTATACTTATATATAATAATACTTTATTCGTAAACGTCTTAGATATAAGACGTTTATTAAACGGCTTTCTAGTAACTATACTTAGTAGTCCTATTATATAAAAGGCCGCTAAGTAGTAAATAGTTACTACGTTAACGATAGAAGTAAAGCTTTTAGCTTTAAGCTTAATAATATATAAGGGTATTACTCTCTACCGCTTAATAAACTTTATTAGCGTTTACTTAACTATACCTTTAACGGTAAGCTATAGTAATATATAGACTATACGCCTAGTTATAGATACCTCCTCTTAAATAGATACTCGTCTACGTTACATCGATATCTATAGTATATAAATAAAAGAGTAGTTTAATAGAAGTAAAGGTCTCGTAAAGTACGTCTCTATATTAGAGATACCCGTAGATAGGCTTACTAAGGCTTTAAACCGATAAAAGTTTAAATATTTCTATACTCTCCTAAATTTATAGTTTATATACAAACGGGTCCGTAAGGCCTAATATTAACTCTACTAAGTTTTCTTCTTCCTTCTTCTATCCGCCTCGGCGTTCCTCTTTCCCTTTCTTCGTATTCTTAGAACTTAAGATAATCCGAAATTTTAGTAAACTATCGCTTTATAAAGTAGCGGTAGGGTTTATTAGATATAACTAGAGTCTCCATATCTTTAAGAGCTTACGGTACCTTAATACTATCCTTCCGTAAATCCCGGCGCTATAGCTTAGTTTTACGTAAGTAGTCGAATTTATACTCGTTAATAGCGAGTATCTCTTTTACTACGTAGCCTAATAAGACTACCTTTCTACGCGTAGCCCTATTATACCGTAACGTCTTAAGGAACGGGCGTATAAGTAGTACGATATACGATAAGCTACTTATTCGCGGTTAGTACCTCTCTCTTCTAGTCTCGCTTTCGCGTTAAGCTTCGAACTTACTAAGGCTTATACTTCCCGCTAGCGCTATAATAATAATACCGTAAAGCTCTTACTCTAGCGGGCCTTATAAAGTAGGCGCCGCTATTCTTATAAGAAGCGGTAGACTTAAGGTAGCGCCTATAAGGTATAAACTCCTCAATAGTATTAAAGCCTTTCGGCGCTATCTCTATAGTAGGTAGCTTATATTTAGGTATATCGTAATCTCGGGAGGGCTTTCATCTAGTATTCTATTATCTTATAGGAGTTTTCGTAATAGATATCTTATTAGTTAATAGGAATAGAGGAAGAAATAGAACTTAAAGGTAGTAGGTAGGAGACCGTATTTATATACTTTTACCTTCCCCCCCCCCCCTCTCTCTCTTTTCTTTTCCTTTATTAATAGCTCTAGCGGTACGTACGCTCGTTAATATATTTCTATAGCCTAGCTTACGTTCTCTTAGTATTATTTTAGCTAGTAGTTATACTCCCTCCTAAGTAAATAAACTATCTAGGGACCGTATAATTATATTTTTTCTTTTTCTTTCTTTATTCCAAATAGTTATTTATACTCTAGTAAGTACGGGTCGGACGCTTTTAATCTAGCTATATTCTTTATTTCTCTATTTAGTAGGCTTCCTAGCTACTAGTATATCTATAGTATATCCTTACTCCCTATTAAGCGTTCGCTTACCTATTTATTTACTTATCCCTAGCACTTCGGTACTATCTACTTAGTTATTTACTTCGTTACCGTACGTAGATAGGGGTATACGGTAGTATATAGCACTCTTACGGGAGTACGGTTACGTAATATAACGTGCTCGAGTCAGGTGATGAGCATACGGTGTTTATCTAGGACTCCGCCCAGCTGCTCACCGCTAGTTAGATATATAGAAGAATCAACACATAATTAGATGCCACAGGAGCGTCCATGCAGCGAGCAAGAAAAAGAGATAGGCAAAAAACAAATTGCAGGTACTATTGCAGGTACTATGGCAGGCACATGCGATTTCGGATGGAGTCGATGGACATTGGCATTATGTGGGCAATTCTGGCGATGTGAGTAACAAGAACAGCGGCGTTAGTGCCGTGAAGAGTTTTCAGAGTGTCTGTTCCGCACATCTCGAGATGCAGCCAATCAAACAATGTGCACACATGGGCGATCCACCTGCCCCAAAACAGAGACCAGAATCGAATCTGCAACACCTGATTGGCCGGCCGCGGGCGGATGGTGCAAGCCTCCGATCTCGGGGTTTACACCTTGCACGGTATTTTGGTTGTGGCTATATCGAGAAGACGGTTAGGGTAGACAGCCCACAAATATTCGGGGAGGGGAAGGGGGGAAGGGAAATGAAAAGGAGAGAGAGATGGAGATCCATCGCACAAAAAAAAACAAAAAAAAGGCGAGAAAGACCGCCCGAGAGTAAGATGCAGATGTGAGCGGGTCCTCTGGTCCTCTGGCCCTTCCCTTTTCTTGCCATGGAGGTTCCTCCGGTGCCGGCGGACCGTGGGGAGACCGGAGGGCGGGATTCCTTCGCTGTTCTGGT
Organism: Knoxdaviesia proteae; assembly: GCA_001510565.1. Classification (NCBI taxonomy): domain Eukaryota; kingdom Fungi; phylum Ascomycota; class Sordariomycetes; order Microascales; family Gondwanamycetaceae; genus Knoxdaviesia; species Knoxdaviesia proteae. The sequence goes on from LNGL01000025.1 coordinate 24,537, forward strand.
ATAGTGGGGGACGGTAGGGGCGAATCAACCATTGCCAACGAAGACTCGTTTATACGATGCTCCCACTGCATTCTGTTAGACACTCAACTTGGCCTGCCGGATGTCAGCACCTGGTGTCACACGGCAAACGCCAAAAGCCAGCGAGACCGAAGAAAAAAAATCCCAATGCGACTGTGTGTCTCAGCACGGCGACCTGCATCGCGTGCTTGCAGTTAGATATGCATACGTGGTAGTTATTGGGCGAGAGAGGTTGTTGTGTGGGTGACCCCCAAGAAATTAATATGGAGATCAGTGTACAGTACTGTAGAAGAGATTTTTTCTTTCTTTCTTTTCAGACAACGACGTGCATATGATAGCGGGGAAAAGAGAGGGACAAAAAAACGAGTGCCATCATGCATGTAGTGTCGGCGCCTCACCAGTGCATACAACTGTGCATCTGGCGGTACGCATCGGGGATAGCCACTGCATAACTGTGTGTACTGTGTGTATGTATTTCATTCTCTTGTGATACAGTATATTCTGTTCATACATACAGCAACACACACCACCGTGAGACAGACGACTTGAAGTAATGGAGACCGGCCAGCATGCGTGTTCTACTTACAAGACGCCTGCTGGATTCGGCATTCATGTCTCAGTGTGGCCCGCATCCCTGGTTCGTGCTTTGGCGAGGGTGTGTTGTTTGTTTGGCTGGCTGACCCACTCCGGGCAGCGGAGGAAGCACATCATCAAAGTGACTCGGGCAGATACTTGGACGAGCTCCTAGGTCGGAGGGCCAGGAACGGGACTGACGAATGCCAGAGTCTGGGTTTGAAATGGGGGAGCTGTAATGCTATGCGGAGCCGATGTTGGGAGAAATAATAAATACGAATATTTGTTGATCTCCATTTTCTTCATCCCGACTTCGGTGTCAACTCTAAAACCAGCACGCACGCACATGGGAAATTCTTTTTCATGCCCTTCATATATAAGCAAAAGCGTGCCCGGAGTGGGTTGCGCCCGCTGGAGATACTGTCAGACGTCTGCTGACCGAGAAATATCATCCATCTCAGGTCAGGTTCTGGGTCTCTCTGGGTTTGCTGGGTCGTGCCTCCTCAATGTAATGTAATCCCACCACCTGGATTGACCAATCCCTCTTCAGTGAATCTTTCACACACTTTCTCCACACTTTTTTTTCTTTTTTTTTTACTGGCCGTCGTCCGTCCACTCCCGGCGGGCTCCGTGAGATGCAACGTTGAAGCCGAAATCCCGTGAGAAGGATTTGAAAAGAGAGGACAAGAAAGAGCTCTATCTATGAATACTGCTGTGAAACCTCAAAATACAAAAATGACGAGTTATCTGATAGCATCCGCTGGAGGTTGTACGAACATGTACACTCAAATCATCTCCGGAATGCGCCTGGGTGGACTAGGCTCCAGACCAGAAACGAGCGCCGGTGTCTGCGAAAGCCGGCTTCGGTCACTGCCGAATCAGTGAACCAGCGCAGCCAATAAACGGCAGCAAATCGTCGCGCTGATACGGCTGCAGACTTTTATTTAATTATTGTCTTTTTCCTGCAACCCCCACTGTCTTAACAGCTTGGCCCTCTGAAAGAAAAGTGCAAATTGCGACCGTACGATAAAGAAGCGGCATACTGTAACAGGCACTGTAGGACCACTGTGGTACCACTACTGCAAATGTACCGGCGAACGGTGCGAGTGCTGGCGCTGCATGCTCATTAAAACCCGCGTTCAAATCTCTTGCGCACACCACCAATGGCCAGATCCAGCGCTGGCTGAAGCACCACCACCATTCCACCACCCACTCATTCCTGGAGGGGAAGATAGGTTGCACCGGGGAGTGAGTGTAGAGTACCTTACTCCTTCCGAAAATCCTACAAACGAGTAGTTTTTCTTCTTCCTTTTGGGCTGTATGCAACATGCCGCGCTCGCATGCATTTGACTCACACAGCTTGGAGAAGGAACACGTCAACAGCGGTTGGAGGAGACCACCCACCTACATAAGTTTGTTCAAAGTCCGGAGCCCCCCGATGTCGCCAATGTGCTGTGTGTTGTTTACAAGCACGCACAACAAACTTGATTAATAGCTGCAGTATTACTGGACTTTCCCTCAGGCCGGTATCCTGGATGTGCAGACCAGAATGCAGCCACTCCTCGCACGTTATCAGGTCCAAGTGTAAAAAAACCCTCGCTCAAGAATCTTGGCTGAGAGCCCACAGCTAAGCTCACCTAAAAAAGAAAATAATTCACACGCAAGCCTCTCACAAGAAAAAGAAAAGACTACAAAACACCACTAGGCATCCCCTGCTAAGCTCAAGTCGGATTAGCCTTGTCGTCTGTGCTTTTTTCCTGTTACTGCACACACCACCGCTGGCCGGTCCTCACGCTTTTCTTGCCTCTTCCCCCCTCACCAGGAAAGTCACTTTGAGGTGTGTCCCGCCTGGGTAATTACCAGGCCCATGATTGGATAATTGGGACCTCCAAACCCCGCAAGTTCCGAAAAGAGAGAGGAGGGAAAGAGGCACCAACCAAGCCCAGGGTAAAAAAAAAGCCACAAGAACAAAAAATCCAGCAGGAACGACCCTGAGAGAACTGGTTGTCTTGGCTGAAGCCCTTGATACGTGCACGCCATCCTTGGCTCTCTGCCCCACGTTATATCTCTCGTTCCCTGGCTACTGCCACTTTTGTTATTATCTTTTTCTTTCTTCTGCACCGTTTTCACTGGACAAGGGAGCGAACAGCGCTAACATGCATGAAAGAGAGAGAGAGAGGAAAGGGAAACCGCACTCGCTCTCGGTCACCGGTTGATTCAGCGCTCTTTCTCTGCCTCTCCATTGAGCCTTCCGTTCCTTGAAGCAGAAGCAGGTCGCATGACAGGATGCCGAGGGCGCTCTTTCTGTCTGGGCACAAGAGACATGTGTACTGTAAACTCCAACGGAAGGAATGATCCACGCGGCAATGGACGGAAGGAACCTGCACCTTGTGCCACCGGAAAGAGAATCAGTCCATTGGGATGGAAAGACCGGACTTGTGGTGTTGTTCTTGCAGTGGCAAACCCTTAGTGGGTAAACCGAGAGAATAAAGGACGAATTTTAAGTGCTGTCCCTTCCTCCTTCTCTGCCCCCCCGCTATTTGCCTGGTCGCCGGGCCGGAGCTTTCAAGAAAAATAATATTTCTTTTGGGCTGTACCTTGTACTTGACTGGACTGAGAGAACCTGAGCCGGTCGGAAAAAAGAAACCGTCTGCCCTCCTTTTCTGGCTCTGCGTACTAACACCTAGACTCCAACGTCCAATATAACCAACTGCGCTCCCATCCCACTCTCCTGTCTTTTCCTCCTTTCCCCCTCTTCTTCTTTTCTCTTCTCTCTTCTTCTTTCTTTTTTCTCTTTTTCTTCTTCTTTTTTTCTTTCTTCTCATACCATTTCTACCAGATCCTCTTTTAACTTTTCTCTCCTCGACTTCTCATCTCTCGTCGACTAACAGAAAACCCCTAAAAAAGGATTAACCCGCTCAGGTCACTGACATCACACCTTCGTCGACTGTCCGTCCGATCTTGGCTCTGCCCTCCAGCTTTTCTGTCTCTGTCTCTTTCGCCTACCGCGACGGTCCGATTTCGTTCTTCCCCGCGAACCACGCCGTCTATCTTCACCCGGTCGACACCCCGGCTCCGGTTTGCGAATCTCCGGTTCCGGCTCATCTTCTCCGCACATTCCCGGTCGGCTGTACGAACGAATCGGCTCCAATTAGTCTCGCTTGACTTTGACTGCTTCAGTTCATTGTAGAGGGTGAGTGCGCTTGTGTGACTACGCCTGGACTGCTCTTGAATTATGTTCTTCTTGCTTTTCAGTTTAATTCCTATTGTATTTCTGAGCCAAATCTCATGTGGTTTGTTCTTTCGCATGTTGGCGTTGTTCCCTTCTCCCAAAATGGATTTTCTTGTGTCTTCGCCATCCAACCTCTATTGGACCGCCGAAATGACTTTCCCGGGGCGAGGGTATCGAGTGATATCAGAGCTTTAGCAGCGAATCCAGAGGACTGACAGGTCTGGATTGACCTGAGGTCTTGTGTTACATGGACTCCGGCCCCTCTTCTGGACGGTGTTGGAGCCTGAAAGCGGGATGCATGCTGCTTTTCCGAGTCCAAATTTTGGCCCGGTGTCTTGCGTGCAAGACCGCGCGGGGAATGAAAGTGAGCTTATCACCTGCGAGAACTCACGCGATCTGCATGTGCGACCCGGTGACGTGGGATTTGGGCCCCATTTTCCTTCCCGTCACTCTTCGCATTTTCCTCGCTGTTTCTGTTTCTCCTGCCCCTTTACTTGTCCACGGGTTTGGTTTGTGGTCTCGAAAACATTGTCGGTGGCGTTCTGCTCTCCAATATTAGACCCAAATCGAGGCGAGGCGACGAAGACGGCAAAGAGGTTGAATATGTTCAGCATAGACACCAATGAGCCAAATTGCTGCTTCTTTTTTTCCGCGGCTCGCCACTGGCTGCGACTCTGCTGATTTTCGCCTGTGCTATCAAGCGTGGACACCAACCCACGCTCCAAGCCCGACCCAGACACACCGACAGCCAAACCCTATCTAACCCCCAATTCTTTGCTCAATCTTTCAATCTTCTCTAATGGGTTAGCATACGTGGAAGCTCCGCCCTTGGATGATTTGCCAGTGCAAGAACCTTCCCCGGAGATGATATGACGAGATGTTTTTGCTCCTCGGCTCTCCCCTCGTCTTTCCTTCCCCCCAAAAACTGCTCTGAGGTTTTGGGAAGCTCCAGTAGAGCGAGATGGCCGGTTTGAGACATGGTGTAAATGCGGGGGTAAGGATTATACCAGCGTCATGATTCTAACTGCTGCCTCAGTATCTGTATATCGGCATCGGCAGATGTCAGATTTGAGTTATGACCACAACCTGATTTTGCGCCTTTTTTTCTTTCATTTTGCTGCTGTTGCTTCGTCAAATTTTACTCTCTTTCTCCCCTATGTGGGGGGGTTTGAATAATGGCTGGGCGGGCGAGGCACTTATCAATTTTCTGTCTCGTTAATTCATGCGCTGACCATTTTTTATTATCGCTTGCTAGTCCTATATCCGGCTGCCATTTCTGTGTGGATCCCCCCATCGCCGTTATCGCCCAGCCTGCAATAAAATTAGTTGAAAGCTGTTATTCAACACAAAAAGATTAACCGACAACAGAAACCCCCACTATCTGAGATCCGAAAAAACCCCCGCTCTCGCACAAACCGAACCCCCGGTTTTGATACCTCCAGGGACCCCCGAACCCTAACCCTAGGTCTTTAATACCCCCATTTTCGTTCCTCCCACCCCGTCGCCGAAAGGATCCGGCTCTTGCTGCCTAGCATGGGCGCTCCCGAAGAGTTCAATGACTACCTAATCCCGAACGACGAACCCGAAGAGTACCACCCCTTCGAGTACCAGACTGAGAATAACGAGTCATGGGCTGGCGCGCTCCCCGTTAAGCAGTAGGTCTCCCAAAGCCTTGTGGACATGTGATCTTCCACTTTTGAAGCAGCCTTTGACTAACCTGCTCCAGGGGTCTCTACGATCCGAGCCTCGAAAAAGATGCGTGTGGTGTCGGTTTTGCCTGCCATATCAAGGGCAAGGCGAGCCACAAGATTGTCAGCGATGGTAAGACATCTCTCTCTACTCTATCTGCATTTGATCCCTCAACAATAATCGACTAACACAGACTCTTTCAGCGCGAAACCTTCTTTGCAACATGACCCATCGTGGTGCTGTTGGTTCCGATGCTCGCGACGGTGACGGTGCTGGTGTCATGACCTCCATCCCCCACAAGTTCTTCATCAAGAACTTTGAGCGGGAGGAGGGAGTCAAGCTTCCCGCGTTGGGTCAGTATGCAGTTGGAAATCTGTTCTTCAAGCCCGATGAGGAGACCATTCAGGAGTCCATGCGGCAGTTGGAAGACATTGCCGAATCTCTAGGTCTGCGTGTGCTCGGATGGCGACGGCCTCCTGTCGACTCGACCCTGCTTGGTCCTGCAGCCAAATCCCGCGAGCCCATCATTGCCCAGCCCTTTGTCGTGCTCACTGCCGCCTACGGCAAGGGTAATGCCCCCGAGCCGACCCACGACGAGAACTTCGACGAGCGGCTGTTCGAGCGTCAACTATACGTGTTGCGAAAGCGTGCCACCCACACCATTGGCCTCCATAACTGGTTCTACCTGTGCTCGCTGTCCAACAAGAACATTGTCTACAAGGGCCAGCTTGCTCCCATTCAGGTGTACCAGTACTACCACGATCTTGTGAACGCCGACTATGAGGCTCACTTCGCCCTGGTGCACTCTCGCTTCTCCACAAACACTTTCCCCTCCTGGGACCGTGCCCAGCCCCTGCGATGGGCTGCCCACAACGGTGAAATCAACACTTTGCGAGGAAACAAGAACTGGATGCGCGCTCGTGAGGGTGTCATGTACTCCGACATCTTCCGTGACGAGCTGGAGATGATGTACCCCATTGTTGAGGATGGTGGTTCCGATTCCGCTGCCTTTGATAACGTGCTCGAGCTCCTCACCATCAACGGCGTTCTCTCTCTCCCCGAGGCTGTCATGTTGATGGTCCCCGAAGCTTGGCAAGGAAACGAGCAGATGGACCCTAAGAAGGCTGCCTTCTACGAATGGGCTGCCTGCCAAATGGAGCCTTGGGATGGTCCTGCTCTATTCACCTTTGCTGATGGCCGCTACTGCGGTGCTAACCTCGACCGTAACGGTTTGAGACCCTGCCGTTTCTACGTTATGGACGACGACCGCATCATCTGCGCTTCCGAAGTCGGTACTATCCACGTCGAGCCCGAGAGCGTTATCCAAAAGGGCCGCTTGCAGCCCGGTCGTATGCTGCTCGTCGATACCCAGGCCGGCCGTATCATCGACGACAAGGAGCTGAAGGCTGCCGTCTCTGGACGTGCTGACTTCCGCGCCTGGATTGACAAGGAGCTCATCACCCTCCCCAAGGTTGTCGAGTCTACTGCCGCCAAGAACATCGACCTTACTGTGAAGCTCACCGAGACTGCCCTGCAGAAGGACCCCAAGGTGCTCGCCTTCGGTTACACCCACGAGCAGGTCAGCCTGCTGCTTGCTCCCATGGCCTCGGACGAGAAGGAGGCTCTGGGTTCCATGGGTAACGATGGCCCTCTTGCGTGCTTGGCCCCTGGCCCTCGTCTACTGTACGAGTACTTCCGCCAGCTCTTCGCCCAGGTTACCAACCCTCCCATCGATCCCATCCGCGAGTCCATTGTCATGTCACTGGAGTGCTATGTTGGTCCTCAGGGTAACCTTCTCGAGCTTGATGCGTCTCAGTGTGGCCGTCTCCTGCTGCCTAGCCCCATCCTTTCGATCCCCGAGTTTAACGCCATCAACAACATGCACACCGTCTACCCCGAGTGGACTGTCAAGACCATCGATCTTACCTTCCCCAAGAGCGCCGGTGTAGAGGGCTACATCCACCACCTCGACCTGATCTGCGAGGAGGCTACCGCCGCCATCGAGGCCCGTGACCGCATCATTATCCTGTCTGACCGCAACGCTTCTGCCGACCGCGTTGCTGTTTCTGCTCTTCTTGCCTCCGGTATGGTGCACCACCACCTTGTCCAGAACAAGTGGCGTTCCATGGTTGCCCTCATCGTCGAAACTGCCGAGGCCCGTGAGGTCCACCACATGTGCGTCCTCCTCGGGTATGGAGCCGACGGCATCAACCCCTACCTGGCCATGGAGTGCATTCTCAAGCTCAACCGCGAGGGCCTTATCCGCAAGAAGCTCTCGGATGATACTCTGATCCACAACTACAAGCATTCGTGCGACGGAGGTATTCTCAAGGTCATGAGTAAGATGGGTATCTCGACCCTTGCCAGTTACAAGGGTGCGCAGATTTTCGAGGCCCTCGGTCTCGACGAGAGCGTTGTTGAGCGCTGCTTCAAGGGCACTTCGTCGCGTATCAAGGGTGCCACCTTTGAGGTTGTTGCTGAGGACTCTTTCCGCTTTCACGAGCGCGGATACCCGTCTCGTGAGACCGTGAGCATCATTGGTCTCCCTGAGTCCGGTGAGTACCACTGGCGTGACGGTGGCGATGCCCACATCAACGACCCCGTCTCGATTGCCAATCTCCAGGATGCCGTCCGCACTAAGAACGACCGTTCCTACGAGGCCTACTCGCGCAACGAGTACGAGCAGATTAAGGCTTGCACGCTGCGTGGCCTGCTTGACTTCAAGTTTGACGAGCGCACCCCGGTGCCTATTGACCAGGTTGAGCCGTGGACCGAGATCGTCCGTCGCTTCTGCACGGGTGCCATGTCGTACGGTTCCATTTCCATGGAGGCCCACTCCACTCTTGCCATCGCCATGAACCGTCTTGGCGGAAAGTCCAACACTGGTGAAGGTGGTGAGGACCCTGAGCGCTCCGAGCGCATGGACAACGGCGATACTATGCGCTCTGCCATCAAGCAGGTTGCCTCGGGCCGTTTCGGTGTCACTTCGGCCTACCTTGCCGATTCCGATGAGCTGCAGATCAAGATGGCCCAGGGAGCCAAGCCCGGTGAGGGTGGTGAACTTCCCGGATACAAGGTGTCCAAGTCCATTGCTCGCACCCGTCACTCCACCCCTGGTGTCGGTCTGATCTCCCCCCCTCCTCACCACGACATTTACTCCATCGAAGATCTAAAGCAGCTGATCTACGATCTCAAGTGCTCCAGCCCGCGCTCGCGTGTGTCGGTGAAGCTGGTGTCTGAGGTTGGTGTTGGCATTGTTGCTTCTGGTGTCGCCAAGGCCAAGGCTGATCACATTCTGATTTCCGGCCACGATGGAGGTACTGGTGCCTCGCGCTGGACTGGTATCAAGTATGCCGGTCTTCCCTGGGAGCTTGGTCTTGCCGAGACTCACCAGACTCTGGTCCTCAACGATCTCCGTGGTCGTGTTGTTGTCCAGACTGACGGTCAGCTCCGTACTGGTCGCGATGTTGCCATCGCCTGTCTTTTGGGTGCTGAGGAGTGGGGTTTCGCTACCACCCCTCTGATTGCCATGGGCTGCATCTTCATGCGCAAGTGCCATCTCAACTCTTGCCCCGTCGGTGTTGCCACCCAGGACCCCGAGCTGCGGAAGAAGTTCAAGGGAACCCCGGAGCACGTTATCAACTTCTTCTACTATGTTGCTAACGAGCTCCGTGCCATCATGGCCCGCCTGGGTTTCCGCACCATCAACGAGATGGTTGGACACGTTGAGGTGCTCAAGGTCAACGACGAGCTGCGCACTCGCAAGACCGAGAACATTGATCTCTCGCTTCTACTGACCCCGGCCCACAAGCTGCGCCCTGGTGTTGCCACCTTCAACGTCCGCAAGCAGGACCACAAGCTGTATGTCCGTCTGGACAACAAGCTTATCTCTGAGGCCGAACTTACCCTCGACAAGGGGCTGCCGTCCCGCATCGAGTGTGACATTGTCAACACCGACCGTGCCATGGGTACCACGCTTTCGTACCACATCTCCAAGCGCTACGGCGAGACCGGTCTCCCCAACGACACCGTCCATGTCAACGTCAAGGGATCTGCCGGACAGTCGTTCGGAGCCTTCCTTGCCCCTGGTGTCACTCTCGAGCTTGAGGGTGATGCCAACGATTACGTTGGCAAGGGATTGTCGGGTGGTCGTCTGATCATCTACCCTCCTCGCTCTGCCGTTTTCAAGGCCGAGGACAACATCCTCATTGGAAACGTGTGCCTGTACGGAGCCACCAGCGGAACTTGCTTCTTCCGCGGTGTTGCTGCCGAGCGTTTCGCTGTGCGTAACTCGGGTGCCACGGCCATTGTCGAGGGTGTTGGTGACCACGGTTGCGAGTACATGACCGGTGGACGCATTGTTATTCTGGGAACCACTGGACGTAACTTTGCGGCTGGTATGTCGGGAGGTATCGCCTATGTGCTGGATATCAACGGCGACTTCATGTCGAAGCTCAACATGGAGTTGGTTGAGGCTTCGGGCGTCACCGAGCCCACCGAGATTGCCTTCCTGCGCGGCCTCATTGAGGACCACCACCACTACACTGGATCCGAGCTGGCCGCCCGTATCCTCGTTGACTTCAACCGCGCCCTGCCCCGCTTTGTCAAGGTTCTCCCCGTCGACTACAAGCGCGTGCTTGAGGAGGAGGCTGCCAAGGCCGCCACCGCTAAGCGCGCCGAGTACAACCTGCCACTGCTTCCGGCTTCGACTGCCACTACTTCTTCTTCCTCTGATGCTACTACTCCTGCTCCGGCTTCTGCTGCTGCCGCCACCCCCGCCGCTCCTCCTTCCCCCGAGATTAAGAAGCACGAGAAGGGCGGCAAGCTCCAGGATATCGAGGAGACCATCAGCGATGCTGCCGTTGAAAAGAAGCGTGCTCTGGTTCTCGACAAGACCAAGGGTTTCATGAAGTACCAGCGCCGCACCGAGAAGTACCGCGCCGCCAAGACCCGTATCAAGGACTGGGCTGAGTTGAACCAGCGTCTGGACGAGGATGAACTCAAGTACCAGTCGGCTCGTTGCATGGACTGCGGTGTTCCGTTCTGCCAGTCGGAGACGGGCTGCCCGATTTCCAACATTATCCCCAAGTGGAACGAGCTTGTGTTCCAGAACCAGTGGCAGGATGCTCTGAACCGCCTGCTCATGACCAACAACTTCCCCGAGTTCACTGGTCGGGTGTGCCCCGCTCCCTGTGAGGGTGCTTGCGTTCTCGGAATCATCGACCAGCCCGTCGGCATCAAGTCGATTGAGTGCGCCATCATTGACCGTGGCTTCGAGATGGGCTGGATTGTGCCCCGCCCCCCCCAGGTCCGCACCGGCAAGAAGGTGGCCATCATTGGATCGGGCCCGGCTGGTCTTGCCTGCGCCGACCAGCTCAACCGTGCCGGCCATCTGGTCACCCTGTACGAGCGTGCTGACCGTCTTGGAGGACTGCTCATGTACGGCATTCCCAACATGAAGCTTGACAAGCGCATTGTCAAGCGCCGTACCGATCTCCTGGCTGCCGAGGGTGTTGTGTTCAAGACCGGTGTTGCCATTGGCGAGGACATCAAGCTCATGGATCTCAAGGCTGACAACGACGCGGTGGTTATTGCTACTGGTGCCACCGTTGCTCGTGATCTGCCCGCCAAGGGCCGTGAGCTCCAGGGCATTCACTTTGCCATGGAGTTCCTCCACAAGAACACCAAGTCTCTGCTCGACTCGGAGCTTGCCGATGGATCGTACATCTCGGCCAAGGACAAGGACGTCATTGTCATTGGTGGTGGTGATACCGGAAACGACTGCATCGGAACGTCGGTTCGCCACGGAGCCAAGTCGGTCATCAACTTCGAGCTGCTGCCGCAGCCCCCGCCGGAGCGTGCCCGTGATAACCCGTGGCCGCAGTGGCCCCGGATCTACCGTGTGGACTACGGCCACACCGAGGTGAAGCAGCACATGGGCAAGGACCCGCGTGAGTTCTGCATCATGTCGGAGGAGTTTGTCGACGACGGCAACGGCAACGTCAAGGGCATCAACACCGTCCGGGTTGAGTGGACCCGGACGGCCACTGGCGGCTGGGACATGAAGAAGGTTGAGGGCTCGCGCCAGTTCTTCCCTGCCGACCTTGTGCTCCTGTCGATGGGTTTCCTCGGCCCCGAGGCCCGTGTTCTCGGCGACGAGATTGAGAAGGATGCTCGCAAGAACGTCAAGACGCCCGCCGGCAAGTACAGCACCAACGTCGAGGGTGTGTTTGCTGCCGGAGATTGCCGCCGCGGACAGTCGCTGATTGTCTGGGGTATCAACGAGGGTCGCCAGGCTGCTCGTGAGGTTGATCTGTACCTGATGAAGAACACTGCTCTCCCGGTCACTGGAGGCATTGTCAAGCAGACTGCTCAGGAGATTCTCCACTAGATCTGCTCTGATCTATAATTTCTCTTCTTTATATTTCTCTTCATTTTTCTTTCAATTTCTTTTTCTTCACATTTATCATCTTCATCAGCACGGCGGGCGACCATGAAACGGCAGGATTTCTATCTTTATTTTATTAGAAGACGACATGAACATTGATCTTTCTCTTTTCATTGGGTTTAACGGCGAGATGGTTGGGAATGAGTGAGGATACCTGAGTTTGCGTCCTTCTTTTTTTTTCGTTCTGTTTCTGTGTGTCTGGCTTTGCGTTCTGGTGTTCTGTTCTTCGTGTTGTACTTCATGTTGCTTGTGTCTTGCTCGTTTGGCGAAAAATGTCGGCTTGCTTTGTGTTTTCGTGTATCAGGACTACTGAGTTCGGGAGAGCATTTGCAGTGCTTTCTTCTTATCCTTTTTTTCCGTCTCTCCTCGTTTCCTCGATGTTTACTTACTGGGCAGGATTTTCGTCGTTTTCGCGTGCGGATCTCGAAAGGGAGGTAGATTGGAATACGGATGGGGTGGCTGATATGTCGTGTTGTTTTCTGTGTTTTGGCCTATTTGTTGCTGATTTCTGAGTTCATCGTGATAATGTCCGCAGCATCTATTGATTGTATATAGTTTTCTCGACTACAAAAACGGAGAATTGAAGATTTGTCTCAGAACGCCAGAGATGTGAGTGAAGTGAAGATGTCCAAACCAGAAGTCTAGAGTTGGACTTGCGAGTAGATGCGGGTTATACCCTAGCCCGACAATGTGGCAGAAAGGCGATAAGCCGATAAGAAAATTGGACCCAGAAAAAAAAAGAATTTCTTGCAAGCTTCACCAACTTTTTGTTGGACTTTATTTTCCCAGAATTTTTTGCGTACAGTCGTTTTTTGCCGTTTTTATGGCAATCGTCACTACTGTTGACTGATAACTCACTTCATCACTCTTCAACTACACTACACATACGATCTAACACACATTTCGCGTCTGAAAGCTTCCACAACCCAGCTTACACCACGACTCTTCAATCAGCCACACCAAACCCCATACCGATGTACGCACGATACGTCCCGCCCTCGAAGGCGAAGCCGGCGGCGACGACCGGAGCTACAAGCCGCCTTGACACCGACGCCGCAGCGATCCCGGCCCGCTCTGCACCCCGAGCTCCCGACCAACAACGAACCAGCGACACATACTCAGCTGCCCCGACCGCCCCAGCAGCGACCGGCGGAGCGTTTGGGTATGCGCGGTACACGCCGGTGGCCGCCAAGCCCGCTGAGACTACCGACAGTCCGGATGGGCGGGCGGCGAAGCGCGTGCGGGTGGGTGCGGGCGAGAAGCGGCCGGTGAAGAAGGCGAAGCGGAGTCGTAAGAAGCGGACGCTGGCGAGCTCGGATGAAGAGGACGACGACGAGGACGACGACGAGGGTGAGAAGGCGGAAGCGGTGAAAACGGTTGTGAAGGTGGATTCACCACCAGAGGAAGATACCGCGAAGAGAATAGCAGATTCACCGGAGGGGGAAAAAGAAGAGGAGCGGGCAGAAGTTGAGCCGCCGAAGAAGGAGAAGACCATGAAGGATAAGAAAGACAAGTCGAAGAAGGACAGATCCGACAAGAAGTCGAAGAAGTCGAAGCGCAAGACAACCCCAGACTCTGCCGATGCCGAGGTCCCCGATGTTCCAGAAGTCGAAGACCAACAAACGCCGCCGGTAGAAGAAGACGAAGCCGCGGCCGAAGCTGAACCAGAGTCGGAAGCGCAACCCGAGCCGAAGAAGGAGAAACGAAAGAAGAACAAGAAGCCGGAGCCGGATTCGGATTCTAGCGACGACAGTGCCATGCAAAAGCGGTTCAAAAGCGTGCTGAAGAAGAAGACCAAGTCGCTCCAGCAGGCAAGCACCACCAACGGCCCGGAAGCGGAACCGGCGACGGACGCCGCAGTCGACAATGATGGCGACACCGAGATGCACGGCCTGGAGCCCCTCCCGCAGCCGGAGTCTGTGGTCCTGCCGGAGGCGAAACCGTCGTTCGACACACTGCCTTCCTGGCTAGCGGATCCGATCCGTGTCTCCCTCGACGCGCGAGCCCCGTTCCTCGACCTCGGCATCCCCTTCACCGCGTGCAAGATCCTCGCGGCAAAGGGCTTCCCCAGCGCCTTCGCCGTGCAGACCGCGGCCCTCCCGCTGCTCCTCCCGTCCGCCC